>JAQNDB010000737.1:0-68677 GCA_029204045.2 Tillandsia leiboldiana
TCGCCGCGGGAGTGGCGGTAGACAGCCCCCGGCGAAGATTGAGGCGATCCGGGATTGGCCCCGACCGCACGACGGGAGCAGAGGTTCGCAGTTTTATGGCTTGGCAGTTATTACCGTCGGTTTGTGGAGGGTTTCGCGAACTTTCCGCACCCCTCACTCGTCTTGACCGCGCAAAGGAATCAAGTTCATCTGGAGTGAGGATTGCCAGAGAAGCTTCGAGGAACTGAAGACCAGATTGATGTCAGTCCTATCCTTTCCCCTCCCCTGTTATGGGAAAGGATAATCGTGATCTACAGTGACGCATCGCATAGTGGACTCGGGTGCGTGCTGATGCAGGAGGGTAAGGTAATCGCTATGCTTCGCGACAACTCAAGGATATGAGAAAAATTACCCTACACCATGACTTGGAGCTAGCGGCTGTGATCTTCGCCTGAAGTTGTGGCGCCACTATCTGTATGGGGAACACTGCGAGATTTACACCGACCACAAGAGCTGAAGTATCTGTTCACGCAAAGGGCTCAATCTGAGGCAGCGCAGATGGTTGGAGCTGTAAAGGATTACGATGTGGCATACTTTTACCATCCGGCAAGGCAAACGTTCGCTGATGCCCTGAGCAGGAGAGCAGTGCAGAGCTTATCTATGATGATCACCGATCAGGCGCCATTATTGGAGCAGATGAGGCGGTTAGAGCTTGAGGTGGTGTCCCCGGGGGTTCTGCTAGACTATTGTCCTTGGTCGTGCAGCCCACTCTGTTGGACAGGATTCGGGAGAAACAGAGTGAGGACCCCCATCTGATGAGGATTCGAGAGCAGATTCCGGCTGGAGAGGCAGGGGATTCTCAGTTGATGCTTCGGGAGTACTACGGTACAGGGACGAGCTTGCGTGCCTATGGACTCGGACTCGAGAGCAGATCTTGCGGAGGCTCATTATACACCTTATACCATCCATCCTGGTGGGACTAAGATGTATAAGGACCTCAAGCACAGTTCTGGTGGAGCGGCATGAAAAGAGTATTTGGCAGATTTGTGGCGCAATGCTTAACTTGTCAGCAAGTAAGGCTGAGCATCGTGTACCTGCTGCAAGTTGCAGAGCCTCCCGATCCCTGAATGGAAGTGGGATCATATCTATGGATTTTGTCACGGGATTGCCGAGAGCTCAGACTGGAGCGGATGCGATCTGGGTGGTCGTGGACAGACTCACCAAATCCGCTCACTTTATACCAGTTCAGATGACTTGGCCATTGGATCGACTGGCACAGGTGTACTTGCCGAGGTGGTCAGATTGCACGGGATACCCATTTCCATCGTGTCGGATAGGGACTCGAGGTTTGTCTCGCACTTTTGGAGGAGTTTACAGACGGCCCTAGGGACACGGCTTCACTTCAGCACTTTTTTCACCCACAGACGGACGGACAGTCAGAGCGCACCATTCAGACTCTCGAGGATATGCTACGAGCATGCGTTCTGGACTTTGGGGCGGGTGGCACCGACATCTGGGATTGGTCGAGTTTGCGTACAACAACAGCTATCAAGCGAGCATCCAGATGGCTCCGTTTGAAGCGTTGTATGGGCGCAAGTGTCGGTCACCCCTATATTGGAGTGATGTGGGCGAGAAGAAGACCTTGGGTCCTGATCTACTATTGGAGGCAGAGGAGAAGGTCAGACTGATTCGACGACATCTGGAGACAGCTCAGAGCCGGCAGAAGAGTTATGCTGACACCCGACACGAGACTTGGAGTTTCAGGTGGGCGATCATGTCTTTTTGAAAGTCTCGCCGTCGAAAGGGATTCGGAGATTTGGGATTCGTGGAAAACTGAGCCCTCGTTTATATCGGACCTTTTGAGGTATTGGAGCGCATCGGGCCAGTTGCCTACCGGCTTGCACTTCCTCCCAGATTGGCTAGTGTTCACGACGTGTTTCATGTATCCACCCTGAGGAGATATGTTCATGACCCGTCGCACATCATTGATTTCGTCCCACTGGAGGTTGCGGAGGACTTGAGCTATGTCGAGCGGCCACTGCGGATTTTGGACCGCGAGGTTAGAGAGCTGCGCAGGCCGGGCCATCCCTTATGTGAAGGTTCTGTGGAGCAACCAGGGCGAGCGCGAAGCTACGTGGGAGCTGGAGTCAGCGATGTTGGATGCCCACCCCCAATTGTTTGAGGCCCCGACTTGAGGTATGATTTTAGTTTCGAGGACGAAACTTTCTTTTAGTGGGGGAGGATGTGATGATCCAGGTTTCCATGCACTGTTTTCCCGTGAATCCAAGTGTGAACACCTAATGATGGTGTTTGATCCACAGTGTGTCAAAGGGACAGCACAGGTGGGTCCGTGGCAGTGTTTATTGTTAGTTTGGCCTTCGGCGGGGTTTGCCGAATTTTAGAAAAGTTTCTAGGCCAAACGGATGGCGTATTTGGATTCAGCGCGGAAAAACGCTTGAAAACGGCTATTTATTTGCCGGATTTGGAGTCCGGATGCCCAAAAACGGACTCCCGGAGTTCTAATGTCTCCTGGTGCATGGGGGAGGCCGTGGACCGCCGGATGCACGTGGCGGGCCTTCATTGGCCGGCCCGCGGCGCCCGGCATGGAACGGCTCGGCGGGGTGCACGGACCGGGCGCACCGACACGTGGCGCATGGCTACTGGCGGGTTCTTGGGACTCGGCGCAGGGGACAACGCCTGCGGCCGGTCAGGCGGCGCCTGCCCCCGCGCCTGACCGCACAGTGCGTGGGACGCGCGTCGCCTCGCCATTGGCGAGCGACTCTCGGGCTGACCGCGCGGTCGGGACGCGCGTCGGCCGCTGGCGCGCCCCGCACGGCTGTTCGCTGTGCGGGATGCGCGCCGATCCCCTGTGGGGACGCGCGTCGCGTGCTGATTGGTTCCGCCCGGTCGGACGGGACGCGTCCGACCCGCCCTGCCGGATCCGGGCCCAAACGTGGCCCGAATCCAATAACTTGGTTTGTTTTTCTCCTTCTTAATTCTCTTAGGGCATTGGAAGCCCGATTTCTCTCTTTCTGGTTGGAACCACTCCGAACCCCCTCTTAGACATTTCTTCTCTCCCAATCCTTCATCCACTGTAGTAATCTCAAGAATTTTGAAGGCTCGGATCCCAAGGTTTGCATTTATCCGGCGCGGCGCGACGATCGTTCTACGGCTACCAGATTCGTCGCATTCGGTGTTCTTGCTCCCCCGGCTCACCCCGACATCCTGTTTTTATAAACGATTTTTGCGCCGTCGGATTCTTGACAGGTAGGGCTTCACTTCCTCTTTTATGAGTTTCTCTTGATTCAGAGGTTTTTGATGGTGATTCTGTGGCTTCTTTCTGACCCTTTTTCCGTCGCGGAGTTTTGGACAATCCCACCCGGTTGTTTGGGCGATAACTTCGCGCTCGAGCATCGAAACAGAGTCGACTCAAAAGGGGATTGCATCTACCGCTTCACGAGGGAATCTCCTGGAATTTTCGTGGATTTTTGTGGAATTTCCCTGAGAGTGAGGAATCCCTTTTTACAGGAATTTTATATCGCTGTTTGGGATGAATGTATTGTTTGAGGTGGTACTCTTGTCGATTTTCGTTCTCAGCACAGAAAATCGTGGGAAAACGTGCAGGTACTTGTTTCGACCTGGATCGTCGCGTAGATCGCAGTGTATATTTTTCTGGGAATTTTGTGGGCACGTTGTCACAGGTAAAAATGGCTGAACAGTAAATCTGAATTTGGGGAGACAGATTTTGGGTTAAACGTGAATTGTAATTTGTGTGTGTTCTTTGGGATCTTTGGCACAGTGTTGCGGGGTTTTTCCGGAGCGAGCGCGACTTAGCCTTTGAGGACCGGATTTAGCGCTCGAGGTGGGTACCGTTGTTTACCCTCCTACTTATGATGTCCCCACTAGGCCTATTGGAGTGCTTCACTGTTATGTTGCTAAATGAACCGGAATAAGTTAAAATGGCATCTTGGTTGAGAATTGGACTTATTGCTTGGGCTACATCTAAAATGGACTAAGTATTAATGAATGGATGATTCTTAGATTAATATGTCGTTTAAAACCTCACGGGGGGGGGAGTTTTGCTATAAAGGACTATCTTACGCGTACAACTTTGGGACCTCTTATGCTTATGTGATAAATGGATGATGAGATAACGTAGCAATGAAAGTTTAACTAGTGGCATACCGCTCTATTGGGAAGGATAATAATATTTAAACCCTGTTTTATATAAAGGACTTTGCATGCTTAAATGGACATCTAGTTAGGCCACCTTTTTCTGCTACACTATCATGCCTGGAATTGACTTAGGGAAACCATGCTTTTCTCTTCTTTTATTTATATTCGGGGGATAGTGCGCTCGGGTTCGAGCAGGGACCGGGATAGTGTAGTCAGACAGTTGTGGGGCTTTGGGACAGCAGGCTGTGAGGGCCGAGGCATTGCGGCAACCGCGGATCTTGGCGGTTGACCGGACAGTAGTTATTGCATCAGAGTGGGATAGAGTGATTTTGGATTTCTTTTAGGTGGATGGGTTTTCCACCGTGATCAGAGTCATGATCCAGTCCTGCTGATTTGGTACTTGTTACCCAGGCATTATACTCGGTGGGGTCGCTCCCCTCGAGTGCCACAGCCGGAGTGTGCGGTTTTACAGGCTTCGAGTCTTCGAGACTCCCTTTTCCTATCGGTGTTATGCGTAGGCTGGCATACACCCGATTTGGCATCAGAGCAGGCAGTACCAGTGCTTACTGGTGTATCGATTGGGTCTAGACAGGCAGGACGTTGACATTCTGATGCATACATATAGCTAATCTAACAGTTGCTCATTAGAGGCATGTAGTGGTAGCTCTATTCATCATCAGCAAGTTTTAATTACAGCTTACCACCTTTGTTCACCTTTTCTGCCTCTTATAGTCCGAGTGGGCACATTTGTGTTGAGGTCTACCCACTAGGAGGAGGCTACTGTTTTATAGTAGTTTCTCACTCCCCACTGCTTTCTTCTTCTAGTTCCCCTTTGTTTTGCAGAGTCGTCTGCGGCTGTTGCAGGACCCTCCACTGCGGACCGAGGTAAGAGAATCGCGGACTAGATAGCGGTCCACCCAGGCACCAGTTCTATTATTAGATGTACCCCGATACTCTCAGATACTCTACTATTCATTTCTTTTTGGGTCTGGCTTCGGCCAGCTGGTTGTATTTGATTAGTGAGATGGGAGAGACATATGTATTATTGAGAGTTACTTTCTGCACTTTACTTTTCTGCTTCATCTGAGATGTATTAGTTACTGTTTAGCTCTGTTTATGCTCTTTTTTTATATCATCTCTACTTGAGCAGGTTACCAGCGCTTCGTATACACGGGAAATTCTGTGTATACGGCGGATCTGTAGACGGGCCCGGGTTCTGGTTTACACCCGGGGCGTGACATATCCTCAGGAAACGCTACTCCCAGTCCGTCCAAGCACAACTAGGACATACAATTCCTAAGACCTTGAAGTCAACAGGGCATTCGTCATTCCATTGGGCCTCGCTATAAACTCATAATGCCCCTACCGTGTCCTGAACGCCATCTAGGTGAAGTCCTCGGCTGTCTAATTCCAAGTAAGTACTCGCATCATACACTAACTGCCGGAGTATAACTCCATCAAAAGGTCCTAGATACCACCCGGACTTGTCTACACTCGAACCATAAAAGGACCCTCATAGCTGTGTATCAATGACGTGGCATCACCACCGTATACCAACGACGTGGCATCAAGTCAAACAGACCCCTCGATCCATCAGATCCTGCAACTGCGCCATCAGCTCTCTCAACTCTACAGGCGATATCCAATGAGGTGCCGTCGAGGGTGGCGCGGTTCCCCGAACCACGTCCAACGCAATCTCTATCTCCCTAACCGGCGGCATTATCAACAGCTCAGGTGAAATCACACCCGGGATCTCATGAGCAACAAGGACATCCCTGAGTCCCGGTGCTGCCGTAAGCACCTCTCACACTGTCGCTAAAACCTGTATGCTCTAACAATCTCAACAAGCAAGCCTCCTCTAGTCCGCCTTGCCGAAGATCAAAGTCCTCTCTCGCCGCAGTCAAACATTCTGTGGCGTTGTGCCAATCAATCTCAAGCACAGGGTCGAGACACCGAATTGCTACAATTTCCAATAATTCTGCCGGTAACTCGCGGTCTCAGCCGCACTGGACATGATCCAAAACCTCCTCCACATGCACAACAACAACAAGAACCAGTACCTCTAGTGCACGTGGTAACAAATCTGCCTCTAGTCCAAGCAAGAATGAAACATGCTCAACTCCGACTGATGTGGTGAAATCCCACCTGCGACACTCGATCCACTACCGTGGCGCCCTCCAACCAGGCGGCACAGATTCATCCGCTCAAAGCAAGTGGTTGTCGTTCAATCTGCCTGAAAATCAGGACTATCCACAAGGAAGCACGACCTCTGTCTCTGATCACATTGAGGCGACGAATAAGGTCCTCCGCAGATAACAAATCCACACTACCGCTGCGCCACTCCAAAAAGATACTGATGCTGCCATCGGGGTCCACCCGATCTCCTGCATCTCGGGAACTCGTTATCCTGGAAAAAGAAATCAGAAAGGCCTCTGCCGGCCGATCTGTCCTCCATCACCCGCGCCAAGCGCCAATATCCCGAACTCGCCTCTAGCGGCGGATCCCTATCCAAAGGAACTGCAGTGCCATGCTCCATACGCAATGCCTACTTCAACGAGGCGTCGAAACCTATAACGGAGGGACTGAATAAACTGAAAGGTGTCCTGGCGCAATCCACTCCCAGTCTTACATATCCTATGCGCCTCGTCCCTCGAAACCTAAAGCGCGCAGTTCAACAACTGCATGAACTCTCTGGCACAGGGAGGCTCTCAATTAATCACTCCATCACCACCAACCACGACTCTACCTCCAAAGGCTCCAAACTCAATCTTACGAGTCGGGGTGGATCATCTGCCAAATCTGGCTCAATAGATCGATCATGTCCCACAGCTCCTCTGCTGTCAGCTATCCACCCTGCCTCGGTGCCTCGGCACTAAACATTGGCAAAGAGGGGGCTACTCAGTGCTCCGACAACTGTGTCACTAAGACCAGCTGCTCACTCTATCGCTGATAAGCCTCAGACAATCCTGTCATTTGGGTCCGGAGTTCTCTGACCTCAATCCGGGTATCCGGCCCAAAACCAACTGCTTAAGCTCAACTGCTATGACAGGATGCACACAGGTCAAAACCCAGCGTCGGGGAGACACCGCTCGCCACGATGAAACCACAAAACAACACAAAACAGCGCTCGACCCAATCCAGCGAAAGTCTAAAGCATGTCACCCGTTCCACAGCATTATGTTGTCTGCAGCCAACATAATCACTTAGGAGAATAAATATGCCAATCACTCCTCCCGTCCCTTGGGAGAGGTATAAAACTCAATCAGGACTCTCGCTAAAAATCACGACTCTCACGAAGTCAACCAAGGGTCAAACCATAAGCCTAGGGTTTCTAAGTCCACCTTGACCTACAACCTAGGCTCTGATACCACTCTAATCTGTCACGCCCCGGGGTCGAAACTGCGACCCGGGCTCGCCAACAGATCCGCCACCTATGCCAACCTGCATAGCGAAGCGTCCTACCTGCAAGAAAAGTACTACAGCTAACAGATATCAGAGCTAAAAATAAAAAATCTGCTGTAAGACTAAAATCAATCACTGTACAACTGAAAAATAATACAACAATGTCCACCTCCCAAAAATGATAATCGTACAATATCCTCAGATACAACACTCAAAGCTCAACAGGGACGTATCTCCAATAAATACATCAGTGTACAGGCTCTCAATACAAATAAAATCCTCACTACATCAGTCTCTCAAAAGAAGAAAGTAAAATAGCTAATCTACAGACGATCTCCTCAGAAGGGGTACCGCTACTCTCCAACGACGGGTAGGGATCTAGCTCGCAACTCCCTCGCCTCGATCAACAACCGCAGAATCAGCAACACCCGCTAAGACTCTGCAAAACAAAGGAGAGGAAGGAAAAAGAAGGGGGAAACCCCCAAAGGGTGTGAGAACTACACCAAAAAGGGAGTTCTCAGAGAGTACCACCGCCAGACCCGACGGTCTGCCCACCAAGTCCTCAAGAGACATAAAAATACCCAAAGAAGTGGGAACTAAACAGAACGCTGATGTCACCTAACAGCTACCAAGCCTCCATCTAAATGCCCAAGAGGGGAGAATCAAAGAATGGTATGCAACCACTAGCACATGAAGTGCACAATCGACCCAATCGAGCTGACTGCCTCATCTGGTCCAGTCAAACCTGCGCCTCACCTACGACCACCTCCCGATGACGGGCAGGAATTACGTAGGGCGTCCAAACGGACTAACTCGCTATCGAGTAGTGGCTCATGTAGGCTATAGTCAAAATCCACGCTCTCTCTCAGAACGGATAAACTCAAGATCACTAAGCCTCTCGCACAACGGTCAACTACTCACAATGAACTTGGGACAACCGTCGATCCCCAGACGGTTCCCACACACACTAGCACTGGTCTAAACACGGCTACTAGACTCCACTCGGTCCCCCTGACACGAGTGCAACAATAAAAGTATCTGACCGAAATAACCCAATCAAATGAACCGGTATAAAACCCGGTACTGCCTGCTCTGTCATCAATCTCACGAACTCAGTATCTCCCCTGTCCAAATGACCGGAACCCAACACGGTCTGACCGGAACCCAACACGGTCTAAAGCCTACTCCGGAGTGGCACTCGAGGGGAGCGACCCACACGAGTAAAGTATCTCTGTCATCAATATCGCAAGTATCTCTAAATAGCAGGACTAGATCATGACCATGATCAAAGTGGAAAACTCTGTCCACTAAAGAAAGACCCGACCTCAATCGGATGCAAATAACGATAAGTGGAAAACTCCATCCACTAATGAAAGCCTCGGTCCTCAATCAGATGCAAAAGTACTCAATAGTGGGAAACTCTGTCCACTAGAGAAAACAGATACCCAATCCAGTGCATAAATAAATATCCGGCCAACCGCCCAATATCCGCGGTTGCCGCAAAGCCCCACAACTAATCCAACCTGTCCCAGACACCAAGTCCCGACTACACTACCCAGACCCCCGCTCGAACCCGAGCAGCACTGACCACCTGACTAACAAAGAAGGAGAAAAGGAAAAGCATGGTTTCTCCTAAGTCAAGTTCCAATAAGTAGTGCAGCAGTAAAAGATGGCCTAACTATATGACCATACAAGCATGCTTTTGTCCTTGGAAACAATAGAAGAGAGTATAACATATAGTAGCAAGGCATACTACAATACTCCCACTATGATATACCAATCTCGCATAAATAGGCCACTGAATAAACATGTATGATCTCTATATCATCTAGTGCGGGATAAATATAATCTGTCTATCGCATGCTAAGTCTCTAGTTCAACAAGCATGTACAATTATCAGGTAAACATCAATCCATGTGATCTAGGCCTTTTCCATGCTTACCTCTCGCTCATATTAGTTGCACATTAAATTAGGCATGCTATCAATCATAGAGGGTGACATTCCCACAGGTAAGCTTATCTTAACCATACATGAACATCCACTATTACACCTCCCCTAAGGCATAACATGCATATAAACTCTGTTATTCCCTCTAACAGTTGCAATTACTAAGTTTACCCACCTGAAGCACTTAAACCAAGGCAAACCTGAAGTTGGTGAAGAGTGTAGACGCTCACAGTCCAAAATCTGCCAAAATTACACCCTCGGTACATGTCGCGCAAGCCTTGGCTCCAAACAGCTAAAAGTACCCCGAAATCAAAGTCTACAGATCCATCGGGTCCAGCAATAAGGTCCAACATTACACTTTCATTCCCAAAATTAACCACGCACAAACACACAGAAAATTAGTCCCAAAGATATGCTTATTTCACCTGCCGAAGGTGTCCAGAAAAATCCAATAAAAATATCACAGCAATCCTCGCGTCGATACCTTCGAAACGAGTACATGCACGTCCAATTCCAAGCCCCGTAGGCCGAGTTACAAATTCCACAGTACAGGTGCGCAAAACCACACAGCAACATAACTGTAATTCCATTTACAGATAAGGGGAAGAACATATACCTTCGGTAAAAACTCAGAAAAATCCAAGAAAAATACTGTGATAATCCTTGCGTCGAGTAGATGAAAAAAGTGTATAAGTACGTTGCCATACGATGCCCGGTTGCGGAGATATCACCGAAAAACCACGCCGCTGTCCAAATCTCCCTCACAGAAAAGGGGTCACAGTAAGCTCGAACAAACACCTTGAAAAGCGCAAAATGAGGGAAAGCCGAAAATACCTAGATCGTAGATCTGTCCGTCGCGGATCCAACGGCGAAGAAATCGCTCGAAAAGGTGGTCGGAGTAGGCCGGGGGAGCTCGCGCACCGAAACGCGACGAAGGGGAACCCAAATGGACGAGCGTCGCGCCGCGCCGTAAAAATGGGAACCTCGATAAGCGTGCCACCAAAAAATCTCAAAACTCTGCAGATGGATGCAACATAGCTCGGGGATCATCTTTGCTGAAGGCGCCATGGCGAGAGGAGGCTCGGAAATGCCGGAAAAAGGGGAAGGAAAGAAGCTCGGATCGCTTTTATAGGCTCCCGGAAACAATTCGGAAAATACCGAATGTGTCCTAAATTCCGGGCGCAAGGAACTTTCGGGCGCGCACTGTAGCAGCCCGAAAGTTCCCTGGGCACACACTGTAGCAGCCCGAAACTCCCCTGGGCCTCCACGTCTCCCGCCAAACAGGCGACAGCAATGCCCGCCGCTCACAACGCGACTCGTGGCGCCCCCAGACGCCGACACGTGGCCGCCCACGCGCGGGAACAGCGCGTCAACGCGCCCACGTGCGCCCTGCGCCCGCCGCCTGCGCCTCTGCACGCACGCTTCCCGAGGCGCTCCCCAGCTAGCTCCGTGGACCGTGTCACGCCCCGGGGTCGAAACTGCGAACCGGGCTCACTAACAGATCCGCCATCTGTACGGAAACTGCCGTACAGACGAAGCGTCTAACCTGCAGAAAGAATCAACTACAGTATACAGATATCAGAGCCGAAAGTAAACTACTAAAACTGAAATCCAAACACTGCACAACCGAAAATAAATACAATATCCATCTTCCAAATACTATCGTACTAAAAAGTCCTCTGATACAGAACTCAAAAGGGAGATCTCCAAAAACATCAGTGTACAAGCTCTATATACAAATATCCTCACTACATCAGTCTCTCAACTGTAAAATAAAGTACAACTCTATACCTCACAACAAAGGTCACTCAACAGAGGAAAAGAAGTAAACTAATCTACTGAAGCTCTCCTCTGAAGGGGTACCGCTACACTCCAACGACGGGTAGGGAACTAGCTCGCGACTCCCTCGCCTCGGTCAGAAGGATCAGCAACAGGAGCACAGGAACAGGAGCAGAAGTCCCTGGGGAAAAGACACCACGACGGGTGTGAGAACTACTTCCCACAGCAGTTCTCAGTGGGTGCCGTCAACAAGCCCAACGGTCTGCCCACTAAGTCTACTAGAGGTAAAAGATAACAGTGCAATAAAATCTGAACAAGAAAAGCTGGAGCTACTCTACAGCTACCATACCTCTATTTAGATACTCAAAAAGTGGAACAGATGAAAGTAAAAGAGACCACTCGCACCCAAGGTGCTCAATAGACCCAATCGAACTGACTGCCTCATAGGGTCCAGTCAAGCCTGCGCCTGTCGACTAGGAACGCGCCTGCCCACTACCACACATCCCCATGAGGACGGGATTTACGTGGGGCGTCCTGCCCGACTAACTCACCCCTCGCGCAAAACTGCCTCAACAGGCCCATCGTATCCACAGCGGCATCTCAGGGACGCGACTCTAACTGAGGAAAACGGCGCGGCATAGAGTATCACAAATTGGCATAAGCAGGCTATAGCCAAAACCACGCTCACTCCCAGAACAGTAGGACTCAAGATCCCCAAATATCTCGCACAACAGTCGGAGCACTCTCTACGACTCAGCTGATCAGCTCACACAGAACACGAGACACTAGCCTCTCCAACAGCTCGCAGCACAAGGCACACTGGCTGGAGGTACTCCACAGCCAGGAACGACCCACAACTCAAGCTAACAATACTGGTCGGACAACACTCAACGACCTGGGATCACCGTTAACCCCAACGGTTCCCAACAACACTGGCCGGAAGATACTCGACGGCCCGGGACTACCGCCTGCTCAACGGCTCCCTCCCACGACAGCGCAACAGGGATACTAGACCTCCCGGGACTACCGTTTACCCAAACGGCTCCCGGCACAGATAAGCAACACGCTACAACTACCAGACTCCACTCTGCTCCCAAGCACGAGTGCAAACGCATCCCACACTAAAAGAAAATCCCGACCTCTCGGCCCACTACCCGGGCGAGGATAACACTATGTCCAGGGATAGCAAAACAGTGTGGGTGTCTAAACATAATTAACCCTAGCCCAAATGAGGGTTTTCTACTGGTCTGGTTACACATACAACATATGACGGGGGTGCTAGGTCAAGTTCCAAAATAGCTGTATTAACAGATGACAAAGAGGAATAACCATTCCAACAATCTAGCATGCTACACAAGGAAATAAACTATCATGCATAGTCCTACATCAATAGAATTAAGGTACAGTCCATAAAACTTGGAGATAAGGCCACCCACCTCGATTTGCCACCAATTGCTCGTAGACACTTGCAATTGGTCTCCACGCGATCCGCACGCAAAACGATGTCCGCTGCAGGAGTCCGCACGCAAAACGGAGCACGGTGCCGGAATCCGCACGCCAAACGGAGTCCGCACGCAAAATGGTGCACGGTGCCGGAGTCCGCACGCAAAACGGTGCACGGTGCTAGGATCCGCACGCAAAACGGAGTCTGCACGCAAAACGGTGCACGGTGCCGGAGTCCGCACGCAAAACGGTGCATGGTGCCAGGATCCGCACGCCAAACGGAGTCCGCACGCAAAACGGTGCACGGTGCCGGAGTCCGCACGCAAAACGGTGCACGGTGCCAGGATCCGCACGCCAAACGGAGTCCGCACGCAAAACGGTGCACGGTGCTGGAGTCCGCACGCAAAACGGTGCACGGTGCCAGGATCCGCACACAAAACGGAGTCCGCACGCAAAACGGTGCACAGTGCCAGGATCCGCACACAAAACGGAGTCCGCACGCAAAACGGTGCACGGTGCCCAACACAGCAAAGAGCAAGAGGGTCAATTACAGTCCAAAATATCGCTCCAAAACTGTGCCAAAAATACCGTAAAATTAGCACATGGGACCTACCCGACTGCGCCGCCGCCGCCGAAACGCTCCGCCGGCGAACTTCGCACGCTCCACGAGGCCCACGACGCCACGCCACACAACCCACCATCTCCTCCCTCAAACCCCCTCTCGCTCGGTTGAAGAAGAAAGGAAAAGAAAGGAAGAAGGTGGCGTGCGGGGGAGAAAGAAGAAGAAGAGGAAAAAGAGGGATGGTCCACAGCCCCCCGGGTCCACGGCGCACCGCCGGTCCACAACACCCAGGCGGGTGCTCCAGGTCCAGGCAGGCGCGCGCCCGCCACGTGGCCGCGTCACCGCGCGCCACGCGGGCGCGGCAAGGCACGCGCCACACGGGCGCGTTACACCGCGCCCGCGTAGGCGCGGGACACCGAGCGCGCCGCACGGACGCGCGCACCCCGCGTCCGCGCGGGCGCGAATGGGGGGCCGCCATGTGGCGGCCCCCGCGCGATCCTTGCCGACGCGCGCCAGTGCGCACTGCCGTGTCCGTACGCTCCCCGAGCCGCGCGCCCGCCTCGATTTCCGTGTCACCAAAACTTGGGATACGTGCTGCGCCTCGCCTCGAAAAACGCGCACTTCATCCGGGCTCCAAAACAAACAAGTAAATAGTCCATTCTTAGCGATTTCGCGTGATGAATCCAAAAACGATGTCCATTTCTCCAAATTCTCATCCGAAAATTGCGGAGTGCCCCCGGATAGCCCACTCGATCCGATTTTCGTGCCGGGTCCATTTTTAAAGTCCGATTTGCCAAATTCCAACTCAAAAAATTTCCGAAGGCGACCGGAGAGGTAAACCCTTATCCAAACTTCGCCCGGAGTCCAATGTTGACATCTGAATCGCGCGAAACCACTTCCAAACACCCGACGGGTCCCCCAATTTCCCACGGGATCTCCTTTAAGCCCAAAGTCCAACACTTGCGTCCAAATTGCGCGCAAACACCACCGACAGACCACGCAGGCCTCCAGTGATGCAAACTAAATCCCAATTTGCATCACAAATTCATTTCTTGGGCCCGACACGCGCACAAAGACTCCCAACAACCAGCAAATCCTACGCGGGGGATTCCGGGACCTCACAGACCGAGCGTGCTACACCGCACCAACCACACGCCGCCACGTGTCACCCTCCGGTCCACCGTACACCGCGCCTTTTCCCGTGGACCGCGCCCCCTGCGCCGGCCAACCGGGATCCGCCACGTGGCCCGCGACCGGTGCACGCCTCCGCGGTGGACCGTGCACCTGCCCGCGCCGCGCTCCGCCGCTGCCGCTGCTGCCCGCCGCCGCCGCCGCTGCCCGCCGCCGCCGGAACAGTACCAAGAAGCCTCGAAAAACGTGCGCATTATCCGGGCTCCGAAAAATACAAGTGAATAGTCCATTTTCATCGTTTTCGCGCGCTGAATCCAAATCCGAAGTCCGATTTACCAAATTCCAACTCTAAAAATTTCCAAAGGCATCCGGAAAGATGTTCTTTTGTCCAAACTTCGCGCTGAGACGAATTTTAATATCCATTGCACGCAAAACCACTTCTAAGCATTCGACGGGGCCATTTGATCACCCACGTGATCCATTTAAGCCCGAAGTCCCCCACTTGTGTCCAAATTGTGCACAAACCCCGCCGACGCGCCGCATAGCCCTCTAGAAGCTGTAGATGCATCAGTGCTCCATAAGTGGGAATTTCGGGTCTTCACACAGCGCCTGCTCTATCGAAGAATCCAAAGTCTGAAGTCGGAGGGATCGAACGAACTGAAAGATATCCTGGTGCAATCCCCTCTAAAACATATATATCCTGTGTGTTGGGTCATCTCTATAATAAGGATCTAAATAGGGGAAAAACCACCTAGAGGGGGGGTGAATAGGTGTAAACGATAAACACTCAAAAATCTTTGCGTAATAAAAACCCAATGCGGAAATGAAAATAACACGCAAGTTTTTTACGTGGAAAACTCCAAAACCAGGAGTAAAAAACCACGGGACCGATAACACGGTGAAATCAACTAAGATTATAACACGTACAAAGGTGATATAACGCACTCACAGACGACTCATCCTTTTTCCATACTCTCCGAGTTGATCTTCTCCGCTCGCTCCGCAACGCGCCTCGAATCCACGATTTGCGTACAACGCCGAATCCACAGCGTCCAACGTCGAGTCCACGACGTCTGACCGAATCCACGGTCTTCACCCAGTAGCACATCTCAAATCCACGAACGTACCTCTCTCTGAATCCACGAGAGAGGTAGCACCTTGAATCCACAAGGCCACGCGAGTCCACGCGCCGATTTTGAGAAAATCGTTGTTTTTGGGTGGTGATGATCCGCCGAATACTTAGATCAAAGATAGATCGGAAATACCATCTAAGTATTCATTAATTTGATTCTACTCAAAATCTGAGTAAGAAAACCTAGAATCAAATTAATTAATATAGATGAAGAAACATAGAATTAAATCTAGTTATTTCCTTTCTTCTCTATGTGTGGATATCTCATTTTCGACCGTATTTTGGATTATCCTAAAAAATGAATCGTAGGATTTATTTATAGGTTAGAAATCATTGGAAGAGGATAAGAATAAAAAACTAACCTTATTTGGAATTTTTCAGGACGACGGTCCGGACTGGATTACTGCGGTCCGGACTGTCATAGCTAAACAGGCTATTTCCAGAAAAACAAACGTTCGGGGTCCGGAACGAAATGACACGGTCCGGACTGTTCATACATTTTCAGCAAAACCCACGTTCGGGGTCCGGAACAGAACCAGGTGTGTTCCGGACTGAATTGCGCATGAACTACCCAACGTTCGGGGTCCGGACTGTAGTCCCATGTTTCGGATCCTGAACATATACCATGTCCAATTTTTGATTTTTATGCAATTAAAAATCCATCCAAGTGTTTCTACACTATAAGAATTATTTGGATCACCAAAATTATTTAGTTAAACGTACCTGATCCTTTTGAATTCTTCTTAGTTGAGATTGAGGTATATGATCCAAACTTCTTTATCTTCAATCTTCAAGACTTAACCATTTTCACGAAATATGCCAAAACAAATTCCTTAACAATCTCCCCCTTTGGCGGTTTTGTGACAAAACAAAAAATCCACTTAAGAAAATTCAAAAAGATATTTTTGTTGCTATCACCATACAACAAAAATTTACATTTGAGAACCAATAAATAAATACATGAGATAAACTCCTAAAACAGACTCTAGACTTAGACATCTGTTGTCACGCCCCGGGGGTTTATTTTAGCGGAAACGGTTCATTTAAAAAGGTGTATGTTGGCGCGTAATAATTTTTTTTTTTGAAAACCTTCTTCCCCGGTGCGTGCCCAGATCCGCCGCATACACAGGATCACTCTGCAAACGGACAGAGTCTCCCCTGTATATGCACGGCGTCGCGGCTAGTACAAGTTCAAACACGGATATCCATTCAATCACAACAGATTTTGTTATACACACATTCACAAATGCTGAATAAATCTCATGGCCGATCAGTTTGAAAGGATAAATCCACAATGGTTGAAACGGCGCCCACCCGGCGGCCATATTTTGAAAACAGCTTTCGAAAGCAACATAAACCCAGGGGTTTTGGAAAACAGTGCCCACACGACACTTAGGTTTTGAAATCCATTTTCGAAATCCATAAATCCACAAGGTTTTGAAAGCGGTGCCCACACGACACCCAAACTTTTGTAAACAGTTTTCGCAATCTTTTCTTTTGTTTGCTGTTTTATTTTTCTTAAATCGGCCAACAGAGATAGAAAGGAATTAAATAATTTAATAATCACCATGCCGACATCCACACCGACCCCACGAGGGTATCGAGAACCACACCACGGTCTACAACGTGAATGAAATGCTAAAGAGAAAATGAAAGTACTGTTCGGGGTCTCCAGAGACCCAGGAACTCCTGCCGTGGCCTCACCGTCGCCTATCTCTCTCCCCTGAAGGACCCTGTCGCAAGGTGGGAAGTCAGCGACTAACCAATAATGATAAAGTAATGCAGGGTAAAGTAATATGTCTAACTGTAACCAGCCGGAGCAACCACTCTCCCGAGAGGGAAACGATGACACGAACACCTGTAGACCCGCAATACCCGACCCCGTCGGACAACTAAACCGACGGGTCTCACCGCTCCCACGTCGGGCAACTAAACCGACGGGTCGCACCGCTCCCACGTCGGACAACTAAACCGACGGGTCGCACCGCTCCCACGTCGGACAACTAAACCGACGGGTCGCACCGCTCATCCCTGGGCGCATCCCACCCCACAACTACAGGGGCCCCACTCCGTCCCAGTGGGTATACACGGGTCATGGACCACTTTTCCGGAAAAGCGCACCCTTTGCGGTGGCCAAACCGCGGGTGCGCGTGCTGCAGCCTCGAGCAAAGTAACCATAGCACCAAATATACTCAACGATAAATACCACAAGGGACTACCACGTTAGCACAAATAGATATTTATTTCAATAAAGCACAATCGCCGGGAACCCGACGCTAAATCCCAAAACAGAAAGAACCCCACCTGAATGCAGGCCGATCCCGAACTCCCGCTAGACTATCGGGAGGCTGGTGCTGAACTGCTGGGCCCTGAACAGAAACTGTGATCAGAACTAGACTTACACATACCCATCCCGACAACACTACAGCAACACAACGCCAACACGGAATAATATAGCCGATTTACGGAACAAGGTCCTATTCCCGATCAACGAGAACTCACAGAACTCTAACAAAATGCCCAACAGGTATGAAAACACTATCTAAAGACAGCCAGCGTGTCCAATATACACTTTGATCCATAATATATCTTAATTTGCATAAAAACGCTAATCCAGCTAAATGCTTTGACTCGTTATTGCAATCCGGGAATCCAAAAATAGCGCCGTAAGTTTCAGCGCATTCGTTTCGACAAGACGAAGCCCGTGCTCACAAGCTTGGGCTGGCACGGGGCCCGAGGGCAAAGTTGGCCCAACAATTACTAAGTCCAAAATGCAACTATGTTAAAACTTAACTTATACTTGATCAAATCAGAGCCCAACTGGAGCATCATGTACATAAGAGTGAACAAGGTCGAGGGCTCACCTCAGGTGCGCTGGAGGGTGGCCGGAAAAGTCGCCGGAGCAACACCCGAGACCAGCTAGAGCTTGGTTTGGCCCAGGTCTAATGCAGCCTTGCTCTGTCTGCAACAAGGGTGAGCACTGGTTAGAGGCATGCCACAGAAAAAGGATGGTCCATGCTGGGTCGAGCACCGGTGGCCGGAGGCGGCGGCGGCCGGAGACAAGCCCGAGATGGATGATTCGGGTGACATGATGGAACTCAGTTACAGGGGGGTTCCCGGCCCAAAACAAAATGATGGGGAACATAATACAGGCATTCAGATCCTACCTGTAGAGATGGCCGGAGCCCGGGGTGCCGGAGGTGGCCGGAGGCTCAAGCGCGGGTGGCACAAGGGTGCAACTACAGAGTTTAATAACCCGACGTTAAAGATTGCATGCAATCCCACAAAAGGTCTAATTTATGTCTAAGGAACCTACCTGAGTAGCTTTCCCACCGCGCGAAGCCCCGACGATCGCCGGAGTGCAAGATCACCGGAGTTGCACCCTCTAATTGCGGAATCCGGTCGGCGGTGTTCGGCCCGGCGCAACTTGGACCAAGTTGATCTCCTCGGCGCCAGGAAGCTTCCTGCAGTGGTGGCCGGCGTCGGGAGTGAGCGGCGGCGCCGGACGGCGAAGCTCGGCCGACAAGATTAAAACCCGGTTCTAGGGTTGGCTCGTGCAATGCGGATCCTCAACAGATGATGACCAATCTTGCTGGGCTTCTTGCAGTCGCCGAGAGGACGAGATCCACCGGTTCTGATCTCGGGTTCAACGGCCGGATGAAGGCGGCGCCCAAGATTACCCAAGAACGATAATTCCGGCAACAAGAGCTCCCGCCGGCGACCGGGTTGACGGCGGCGGCTCGGGCTACACCAGGATGGTCCCCCCGGTGTTAGGATCATGATTGCTAGGGTCCATGGGCCAATTAAATGCAGAAAGTTCCATGACTTACCTTTGGCGGAAAGTTGGAGGAAGAAGAAGAAGGCCGCGGCGGCGCACGGCGGCGGCTGGGTGTCGGATTCCACACAGCTCGGTTGCGGCTCCACGGGGGACTCCACAGGCAGGGACTTGATCGACTAGGTCCCTCCCGAGCACCTTCCTCCCCCAAGCACCCGAGATCAAGATGGTTTCTTGATCCTTTCCTCTCCGGCGACGTGTCACGCCCCCGGGGGTTTTTGAGTCTATCAAAGCGGAAAATTGCGTGTATTATTTTTTTTCTTCCTAACAAGGTAACTTAAACCTCATCCCCGGTGCGTGCCAGACCGCCACATACACAAATTCTCTCTGCCCACGGACAGAGTCTCCTTTGTACATGCACGGCGTCTCATTTACAACAACATACCTCAACCATCAACCATACAATAGACATACATCGTCAAACAGAGTACAGTAGTTTAACTAATGTTTAAAAAGACTGGTGTCCACTCGACACCTTGTTGTTTTATTTTCAAGCGGAATATTAAAGCGGCATCTGTGTTTAGAAAGGATAAAACCAACGGTTGCAAGACCTGTGCCCACACGGCACTTCGTTTTGAGAAAACGTTTTCGAAATCATTTGGTTCGTCATGAAAACGTGCCGCATACGAAAACATCACTAAAAACATCAAAGCATAAAAGTACACCTCATCCACAGCGCTACGTATTACATGTCCACGGCTAATACGATCCACAAGCAAATTAACTAAAAGAAGCATAAGGGAAATAAGATAATAAACCCAAGTATCTGACTACGGTCCTCGCGACGCAGTCTCACCGCCCTCCCGGCTAACGCACCTCGTAACACCTGTCACGGAGTGGGTAATGTCAGTGACAAACAAAGTAGATGTCTAATAACAATAAGGAATAAGGAGCAAACCAAAAACACCGAAACCTTTCGCTAAAACCCTACACATAATTAAGCTGGGCCCCAACCCCAGATTTATCAATTAAGTTGGGCACCAACCCCAGAGTCCCTGTCGGGGAGAATAAAGTCTCCCCTCGTGCGCAAACACCTCTTTGATGCTTTTAACCTCTTCACGGTGCTGGTGTGCTATTTTCAGCGGGCGCGAAGAGGTCCTCACGGCACCCACCCCTTTGTGAGGTACACGGGTCAAAAGAGACCACTTCTCCGGAAAAGTACACCCATGCGGAGGCCAATCCGCCTGTGTACGTGCAGCATCCGAAACGGATTTGCCGAGATCGGCGTGTAGTGAGCACCGCGACCGTAGCCGCTTCAATTGTTAGATGAAATACAATTATGCGAAAGGTTAAACTGTCCATCTACTTTGTTAGATAAATTAAGAGCACTTTAATGACGATAGATGCACTTACTGCACTTGTTGCACTTATCGCAACCGTACCCACCTATTTGAAGAGAAATCGGAACACCTGAATCCTTCGCGCACCCCCGCTGCGCACTTGGACCTAAAGAAAAGTCCGCAAGGATAACTATAGTCAAAAATGTGTACTAACATCCGAAAACAAAAGACCCAATTTACTCTTTTCGACGGAAAAGTCCAACACCGTCCGGGTTGACGAAAACGAGAATCCCGCGCCGCCGTCGTCGTCCGCCGGAGCCCCGCGCGGTTCGGAACCGCGCGGCGTGTCTCCGCGGCGACGCCCACGCGGCGCGGTGCCTCGCGCGGGTGTTGCCCGTGCGGCGGCCGCGCGGTGCCCACGCGGGTGCGGCCCCGCACGGCGCCCGCGCGGTTGCGGGTCCGAGCGGGTGCCGCCCGCGCGACAGCTACGCGGCGCCCGCGCGGTGCCCGCGTGTCACGCCCCGGGGTGGAAACTGCCACCCGGGCTCGCCAACAGATCCGCCATCTGTACGGAAACTGCCATACAGACGAAGCGTCTAACCTGCAGAAAGAATCAACTACAGTATACAGATATCAGAGCGCTGAAAGTAGACTACTAAAACTGAAGCCCAAACACTGTACAACTGAAAATAATACAATATCCATCTCCCCAAATACTATCATATACAAAGTCCTCTGATACAAAAACTCAAAAGGGAGGTATCTCCAATGAATACATCAGTGTACAGACTCTCGATACAAGAATATCCTCACTACACAGTCTCTCAAACTGTAAAATAAAGTACAACTCTCCACATGAGGACGGGATTTACGTGGGGCGTTGTGACGCCCCACTTCCCAGGGGGTCACCCATCCTAGAACTACTCTAGCTCTAGCACGCTTAACTCTCATGTTCCTCTTGGATTTTGCTACCATCCAAAATGCTATAGCCGGGTTAGAGATTTAGTCCTATTATATCATTTATATAGAGGACTAATCCAAATTCCGGGGGTGTTACATTCTTCCCCCCTTTAAGCCCTGACGTCCACGTCAGGCTCAAGCACACTCACAAGCACCAGGCGATGTGAGACTCGTCTCGCTAGCCTTAGCCGACCTTGTGAGGAGCTGCACTCCACTCACAACGGTCATTAGCCGGGGAGCCTCGCTCTACCCGCTATATAACCCTGGCTCAGCCGAGACTCATCTCACATTTCCGGCTGGTGAATGGCTCTGATACCAATTGTGACGCCCCACTTCCCAGGGGGTCACCCATCCTAGAACTACTCTAGCTCTAGCACGCTTAACTCTCATGTTCCTCTTGGATCTTGCTACCATCCAAAATGCTATAGCCGGGTTAGAGATTTTAGTCCTATTATATCATTTATATAGAGGACTAATCCAAATTCCGGGGGTGTCACATTCTTCCCCCCTTTAAGCCCTGACGTCCACGTCAGGCTCAAGCACACTCACAAGCACCAGGCGATGTGAGACTCGTCTCGCTAGCCTTAGCCGACCTTGTGAGGAGCTGCACTCCACTCACAACGGTCATTAGCCGGGGAGCCTCGCTCTACCCGCTATATAACCCTGGCTCAGCCGAGACTCATCTCACATTTCCGGCTGGTGAATGGCTCTGATACCAATTGTGACGCCCCACTTCCCAGGGGGTCACCCATCCTAGAACTACTCTAGCTCTAGCACGCTTAACTCTCATGTTCCTCTTGGATCTTGCTACCATCCAAAATGCTATAGCCGGGTTAGAGATTTTAGTCCTATTATATCATTTATATAGAGGACTAATCCAAATTCCGGGGGTGTTACATTCTTCCCCCCTTTAAGCCCTGACGTCCACGTCAGGCTCAAGCACACTCACAAGCACCAGGCGATGTGAGACTCATCTCGCTAGCCTTAGCCGACCTTGTGAGGAGCTGCACTCCACTCACAACGGTCATTAGCCGGGGAGCCTCGCTCTACCCGCTATATAACCCTGGCTCAGCCGAGACTCATCTCACATTTCCGGCTGGTGAATGGCTCTGATACCAACTGTGACGCCCCGCTTCCCAGGGGGTCACCCATCCTAGAACTACTCTAGCTCTAGCACGCTTAACTCTCATGTTCCTCTTGGATTTTGCTACCATCCAAAATGCTATAGCCGGGTTAGAGATTTAGTCCTATTATATCATTTATATAGAGGACTAATCCAAATTCCGGGGGTGTTACAGGCGTCCTGTCCTACTAACTCATCCCTCGCGCAAAACTGCCTCAACAGGCCCATCGTTGCCTCAACTGCGGAAAACTGCCTCAACAGGCCAACCATCGTATCCACAGCGGCATCTCAGGACGCGACTCCAACTGAGTAGAACGGCGCGGCATAGAGTATCAAACATTGGCATATGCAGGCTAGTCAAAATCCACGCTCACTCTCAGAACGGTAGGGCTCAAGATCCCCAAATACCTCGCACAACAGTCGGAGCACTCTCGACGACTCAGCTGCTCGGCTAACTCGAAACACGAGACACTAGCCTCTCCAACGGCTCGCAGCACAAGGCTCACTGGCTGGAGATACTCCACAGCCAGGAACGACCCACAACTCAGGGTAACAAAACAGGTCGGACAACACTCAACGACCTGGGACCACCATCAACCCCAACGGTTCCCAACAAGACGGACCGGAAGATACTCGACGGCCCGGGACTGCCGTCTGCGCAATGGCTCCCTCCACGACGGCACAACAGGGAAACAAGACCTCCCGGGACTACCGTTTACCCAAACGGCTCCCGGCACAAATAAGCAAACCAGTGCAACTACCAGACTCCACTCTGCTCCCAGGCAAGAGTGTAACAGCATCCCACACTAAAAGCAAGTCCCGACCTCTCGGCCCACTACCCGGGCGAGGAAACACTATGTCCAGGGATGAAGGTACAGTGTGGATGTCTAAGCATAAATAACCCTAGCCCAAGTGAGGGTTTTCTACTAGTCTGGTTACACATACAACATATGACGGGGGTGCTACGTCAAGTTCCAAAAATAACTATATTAACAGATAATAAAAGGAATAACAATTCCTACAATCTAGCATACTACACAATGAAATAAACTATCATGCATAGTCCTACATCAGTAGAAATACTGTACAGTCCATAACTTGGAGATAAGGCCACCCACCTCGATTTGCCACCAATTGCTCGTAGACACTTGCAATTGGCCTCCACGCGATCCGCACGCAAAACGATGTCCGCTGCCGGAGTCCGCACGCAAAACGGAGCACGGTGCCGGAATTCACACGCCAAACGGAGTCCCTACGCAAAACGATGTCCGCTGTCGGAGTCCGCACGCAAAACGGTGCACGATGCCAGGATCCGCACGCAAAACGGAGTCCGCACGCAAAACGGTGCACGGCGCCGGAGTCCGCACACAAAACGGTGCGCGGTGCCAGGATCCGCACGCAAAACGGAGTCCGCACGCAAAACGGTGCACGGTGCCAGAGTCCGCACGCAAAACGGTGCACGGTGCCAGGATCCGCACGCAAAACGGAGTCCGCACGCAAAACGGTGCACGGTGCCGGAGTCCGCACGCAAAACGGTGCACGGTGCCGGAGTCCGCACGCAAAACGGTGCACGGTGCCAGGATCCGCACGCAAAACGGAGTCCGCACGCAAAACGGTGCACGGTGCCGGAGTCCGCACGCAAAACGGTGCACGGTGCCAGGATCCGCACGCAAAACGGAGTCCGCACGCAAAACGGTGCACGGTGCCGGAGTCCGCACGCAAAACGGTGCACGGTGCCCAACACAGAAAAGAGCAAGAGGGTCAGTTACAGTCTAAAAGAACGCTCCAAAAACTGTACAAAAATACAGAAAAACCAACGCCCGGGACCTACCCGTTTGCGCCGCCGTCGCCGAAATGCTCCGACGGGCGACCTCGCACGCAAAACGAGGTCCACGACGCGCCGCCGCACCTCACGCAACCCCCCTCCCTCACTCCCTCTCGCTCTCGGGTGGAGAAGAAAGAAAGAAAAGAGAAAGATGGCGGTGCGGGGAGGAAGAAGAAGAAGAAAATGAGGGGGAGAGAAAGTGGTCCACGGGGCCGGTGCACGGCCCCGGTCCACAGCTCGGGCCAACCAGGGAGCCCCAAACCGGGCGGTCCACAGCCGGGCGCGTGCGCCGGGTTCACGCACGCGCCCGGGCGCCACGTGGCGAGCGGCAACGCGCCCGCCACACGGGCGCGTTGCACCGCACCACGCGCAGGCGCGGGACACGCGCCCGTTACACGGGCGCGCGTGCCCCCGCGCCCGTGCGGGCGCCAACGGGGGGCCGCCACGTGGCGGCCCCTGCGCATTCCGCGCCGCGCGCCTGCGTGCCCCCTGTCGCGACCGTACGCCTGCCGCGCCCTCGGGATCCGTGCCGCCAAAAGCTGCTCCGGGATCCACACGCCACCTCGAAAAACGTGCCGCGATGCCTCGAAAAACGCGCACGTCAACAGGGCTCCAAAACCAACAAGTAAATAGTCCATTCTTAGCGATTTCGCGCGCTGAATCCAAAAACGATGTCCATTTCTCCAAATTCTCACCCGAAAATTTGCCGAATGCCCACTCGATCCGATTTTCGCGCCGGGACCATTTTTAAAGTCCGATTTGCCAAATTCCAACTCTAAAAATTCCCGAAGGCGACCGGAGAGGTAAACTTTTATCCGGACTTCACCCGGAGTCTAATTTTGACATCTGAATCGCGCGAAATCACTTCTAAACACCCGACGGGTCCTCCAACTTCCCACGGGGTCTCAAATTAAGCCCGAAGTCCACCACTTGTGTCCAAATTGCGTGCAACCCACGCAGGCCTCCAGTGATGCAAGCAAATCCCAAATTGCATCACAAATCCATTTCTGGGCCCCCAACACGCGCACCAACACCCCCAACGGCGACCGAAAGCTGCCCAACAACCAGCAACCCTACGCGGGGGATTCCGGGACCTCACATCCTCCCCCACTAAAAGAAAGTTTCGTCCTCGAAACTAGATCAAGCCTATCAGGAGTCAAGAATACCACGGCTAGGTATCTAACAATACGCCTCCAGCTCCCCCACTCGCTCCTCGTGATTACTCCGCGACAACAACAACAAGTACGGTATGACCCGATGTGCAATTCTCTCATCTCTCGAGCTAGAAATTGCAACGGGCGTCCCTCGTACTCCAATAATCACAGATCTCAAAGGGGCAAGTAAATCACGGGCGAGGAAAAACACATCACTACTGAGCTGAGACGTGAAAAACCAAGGGCTCCATTAAAAGGCTGGGGGAAAACTGAAATAACCACAAGTGTAATACGCACCAAACCACATCATGGTGCCACCCTCAACAAGACGACCCGAAGCATACCTGCAGACTCGTCCAATAAGGAAGGGAAATCCAATAAGTTGGGGTCTTCACTCGGTCACTTCCCGATCCAAAACCACCTGAGTGGACTACTCAACTGCAGGCTACCCTCAAAAGGGATCCTCAAGAGACACAATCTCGTGTCACAGTTGGTCGCTCAACATGCTATCATAACCCCAACGGACCCACGGGTTGAAGTCGATCCCTCAACTCATAAAGAACACCCTGACGGGGACCAAACCGTCGGTGAACGGGACTGAAAACTGGCTCACAAGGCGATCATAAAGCTGATGCCCAACTCGCGGTCAAAAGTACGAAACATCCAAAAGACTCTCACCGTTGTGTACCTACAACGTGGCATCACTGCCGTGCACCCACGGCGTGGCATTACTGCCGTGTACCAACGGCGTGGCCTCACTGCCGTGCGCCAACGGCGTGGCATCACCACCGTGTATCAACGGTGTGGCATCACTGCCGTGTATCAACGGCGTGGCATCACCACCGTGTATCAACGGCGTGGCATCACCACCGTGTATCAACGGCGTGGCATCACCACCGTGTATCAATGGTGTGGTATCTCAAGCATCAAGGCCTCAGATCTTCACAGCCCTATACCCAACACTACCTCGAAAACCCGGAGCTGAGGAAGGGCCAAAAGATCAACAGGCAAAAACCAGGGCCCCAACTGCACTGCGCAGGACCAATAACTCCCATCTATGTGCAACACGTGATCAGGTATCTGAACCTCACGAGCACAAGCTAAAGGTCCTATCTCTAGCCCATACATCATTGCAAATGCCCTAGCACTTTCACAGCTATGTCGGAGAACCCTCAACGACTCAACTCACAGCAACACCCCACTCATAGGCGAGAAGAACCGACTGACGCGGCAAAGATCCAAAAATTCCGATAGACCGGTGCCTAGAACCCCAACCAAACAAGAACAGACCCTAGGCTCAGTCTATCGAAGTTTTCGCTCCTTTACTGTTCAGGGATTCGGTCCCTCTCGTTCAAAGCGGGAAACTATGTCAACAAGCAACTCACGGCTGGAGACGCTCCCGGTAGTCCATCAGGACGAACTCGACGCCATCAAATCTCGGCGTCCTGTCGGGTCATCTCAATCTCACTAAAATAACCACCTGGTAACTCGGCCGGAGGTGAAAATCGCCTCAACAGGCCAAACCTTCGCCACTCACTAGGCGGCATCGCCACTCATTGGGCGGCATCGCCACTCACTGGGCGGCATCACCCCTTACTGGGCGGCATCGCCCCTTACTGGGCGGCATCGCCCCTCACTGGGCGGCATCGCCACTCACTGGGCGGCATCGCCACTCACTGGGCGGCATCGCCCCTGGTAGCTCGGCCAGTGGAAAGTATCCTCGTGGTAATTCGGCCAGGGAAAAATGTCCTCCTGGTAACTCGGCCAGGGCATGTGCCCACCTGGTAACTCGGCCAGGGGCAACGCATCCATCTGGTTGCTCGGCCAGTGGAAAGTATCCTCCTGGTAATTCGGCCGGGGAAAAATGTCCTCCTGGTAACTCGGCCAGGGCATGCGCCCACCTGGTAACTCGGCCAGGGGCAACGCATCCATCTGGTTGCTCGGCCAGTGATAATTATCCATCTGGTAACTCGGCCAGTGATAATTATCCATCTGGTAACTCGGCCAGTGATAATTATCCATCTGGTAACTCGGCCAGTGATAATTATCCATCTGGTAACTCGGCCAGTGATAATTATCCACCTGGTAACTCGGCCAGTGATAATTATCCATCTGGTAACTCGGCCAGTGATAATTATCCACCTGGTAACTCGGCCAGTGATAATTATCCATCTGGTAACTCGGCCAGTGATAATTATCCACCTGGTAACTCGGCCAGTGATAATTATCCATCTGGTAACTCGGCCAGTGATAATTATCCATCTGGTAACTCGGCCAGTGATAATTATCCATCTGGTAACTCGGCCAGGGAAAACGCCCTCCTGGTAACTCAGCCAGGGAAACGCCCTCCTGGTAACTCAGCCAGGGAAAATGCCCTCCTGGTAACTCAGCCAGGGAAAACGCCCTCCTGGTAACTCAGCCGGGGAAAACGCCCTCCTGGTAACTCAGCCAGGGCGGGGTGTGTCCTTTTTACAACACGACGTCTCAGGGGTATCGCAACCCACTGCACAACTACAAACGTCAGGACACAACAACCATACGACCCAATCCAGCGAAAGTCTAAGACATGTCATCCCTTCCAGAGCATTATGTTGTCTGCAACCACATAATCGATTAGGAGAATAAACATGCCAAACTCTCATCCCGTCTCTTGGGAGAGGTAAAAACTCAATCAGGACTCTCGCTAAAAATCACGACTCTCACGTAGTCATCCTAATGTCCAACCGCAAGCCTAGGGTTTCTAAGTCC
This sequence comes from Tillandsia leiboldiana, assembly GCA_029204045.2. NCBI lineage: Eukaryota > Viridiplantae > Streptophyta > Magnoliopsida > Poales > Bromeliaceae > Tillandsia > Tillandsia leiboldiana. The sequence continues at coordinate 28,478 of JAQNDB010000737.1, forward strand.
ATCACGACCTACAACCTAGGCTCTGATACCACTCTAATCTGTCACGCCCCGGGGTGGAAACTGCCACCCAGGCTCGCCAACAGATCCGCCATCTGTACGGAAACTGCCGTACAGACAAAGCGTCTAACTTGCAGAAAGAATCAACTACAGTATACAGATATCAGAGCGCTGAAAGTAGACTACTAAAACTGAAGCCCAAACACTGTACAACTGAAAATAATACAATATCCATCTCCCCAAATACTATCATATACAAAGTCCTCTGATACAAAAACTCAAAAGGGAGGTATCTCCAATGAATACATCAGTGTACAGACTCTCGATACAAGAATATCCTCACTACACAGTCTCTCAAACTGTAAAATAAAGTACAACTCTATACCTCACAACAAAGGTCTCTCAACAGAGGAAAAAGAAGAAAACCAATCTACTGAAGCTCTCCTCTGAAGGGGTACCGCTACACTCCAATGACGGGTAGGGAACTAGCTCGCGACTCCCTCGCCTCGGTCAGAAGGATCAGCAACTGGAGCAACAGGAACAGGAGGAGAAGTTCCTGGGGAAAAAGACACCACGACGGGTGTGAGAACTACTTCCCACAGTAGTTCTCAGTGGGTACCGTCAACAAGCCCAACGGTCTGCCACCAAGTCTACTAGAGGCAAAAGATAACAGGCAAAGAAATCTGAAGGAAAAGCTGGAAACTACTCTACAGCTACCATGCCTCTATCTAGACACTCAAAAGTGGAACAGATGAAAGTAAAAGAGACCACTCGCACCCAAGGTGCTCAATCGATCCAAACGAACTGACTACCTCAAAGGTCCAGTCAAGCCTGCGCCCGTCGACTAGGAACGCTCCTGCCCACTACCACACATCCACCTGAGGACGGGATTTACGTGGGGCGTCCTGTCCTACTAACTCATCCCTCGCGCAAAACTGCCTCAACAGGCCCATCGTTGCCTCAACTGCGGAAAACTGCCTCAACAGGCCAACCATCGTATCCACCGCGGCATCTCAGGACGCGACTCCAACTGAGTAGAACGGCGCGGCATAGAGTATCAAACATTGGCATATGCAGGCTAGTCAAAATCCACGCTCACTCTCAGAACGGTAGGGCTCAAGATCCCCAAATACCTCGCACAACAGTCGGAGCACTCTCGACGACTCAGCTGCTCGGCTAACTCGAAACACGAGACACTAGCCTCTCCAACGGCTCGCAGCACAAGGCTCACTGGCTGGAGATACTCCACAGCCAGGAACGACCCACAACTCAGGGTAACAAAACAGGTCGGACAACACTCAACGACCTGGGACCACCGTCAACCCCAACGGTTCCCAACAAGACGGACCGGAAGATACTCGACGGCCCGGGACTGCCGTCTGCGCAACGGCTCCCTCCACGACGGCACAACAGGGAAACAAGACCTCCCGGGACTACCGTTTACCCAAACGGCTCCCGGCACAGATAAGCAACCCAGTGCAACTACCAGACTCCACTCTGCTCCCAGGCAAGAGTGTAACAGCATCCCACACTAAAAGCAAGTCCCGACCTCTCGGCCCACTACCCGGGCGAGGAAACACTATGTCCAGGGATGAAGGTACAGTGTGGATGTCTAAGCATAAATAACCCTAGCCCAAGTGAGGGTTTTCTACTAGTCTGGTTACACATACAACATATGACGGGGGTGCTACGTCAAGTTCCAAAAATAACTATATTAACAGATAATAAAAGGAATAACAATTCCTACAATCTAGCATACTACACAATGAAATAAACTATCATGCATAGTCCTACATCAGTAGAAATACTGTACAGTCCATAACTTGGAGATAAGGCCACCCACCTTGATTTGCCACCAATTGCTCGTAGACACTTGCAATTGGCCTCCACGCGATCCGCACGCAAAACGATGTCCGCTGCCGGAGTCCGCACGCAAAACGGAGCACGGTGCCGGAATCCGCACGCCAAACGGAGTCCCTACGCAAAACGATGTCCGCTGCCGGAGTCCGCACGCAAAACGGTGCACGGTGCCAGGATCCGCACGCAAAACGGAGTCCGCACGCAAAACGATGCACGGCGCCGGAGTCCGCACGCAAAACGGTGCGCGGTGCCAGGATCCGCACGCAAAACGGAGTCCGCACGTAAAACGGTGCACGGTGCCGGAGTCCGCACGCAAAACGGTGCACGGTGCCGGAGTCCGCACGCAAAACGGTGCACGGTGCCAGGATCCGCACGCAAAACGGAGTCCGCACGCAAAACGGTGCACGGTGCCGGAGTCCGCACGCAAAACGGTGCACGGTGCCCAACACAGAAAAGAGCAAGAGGGTCAGTTACAGTCTAAAAGAACGCTCCAAAAACTGTACAAAAATACAGAAAAACCAACGCCCGGGACCTACCCGTTTGCGCCGCCGTCGCCGAAACGCTCCGCCGGGCGACCTCGCACGCAAAACGAGGTCCACGACGCGCCGCCGCACCTCACGGAACCCCCCTCCCTCACTCCCTCTCGCTCTCGGGTGGAGAAGAAAGAAAGAAAGGAGAAAGATGGCGGTGCGGGGAGGAAGAAGAAGAAGAAAATGAGGGGGAGAGAAAGTGGTCCACGGGGCCGGTGCACGGCCCCGGTCCACAGCTCGGGCCAACCAGGGAGCCCCAAACCGGGCGGTCCACAGCCGGGCGCGTGCGCCGGGTTCACGCACGCGCCCGGGCGCCACGTGGCGAGCGGCAACGCGCCCGCCACACGGGCGCATTGCACCGCACCACGCGCAGGCGCGGGACACGCGCCCGTTACACGGGCGCGCGTGCCCCCGCGCCCGCGCGGGCGCCAACGGGGGGCCGCCACGTGGCGGCCCCTGCGCATTCCGCGCCGCGCGCCTGCGTGCCCCCTGTCGCAACCGTACGCCTGCCGCGCCCTCGGGATCCGTGCCGCCAAAAGCTGCTCCGGGATCCACACGCCACCTCAAAAAACGTGCCGCGATGCCTCGAAAAACGCGCACGTCAATAGGGCTCCAAAACCAACAAGTAAATAGTCCATTCTTAGCGATTTCGCGCGCTGAATCCAAAAACGATGTCCATTTCTCCAAATTCTCACCCGAAAATTTGCCGAATGCCCACTCGATCCGATTTTCGCGCCGGGACCATTTTTAAAGTCCGATTTGCCAAATTCCAACTCTAAAAATTCCCGAAGGCGACCGGAGAGGTAAACTTTTATCCGGACTTCACCCGGAGTCTAATTTTGACATCTGAATCGCGCGAAATCACTTCTAAACACCCGACGGGTCCTCCAACTTCCCACGGGGTCTCAAATTAAGCCCGAAGTCCACCACTTGTGTCCAAATTGCGCGCAACCCACGCAGGCCTCCAGTGATGCAAGCAAATCCCAAATTGCATCACAAATCCATTTCTGGGCCCCCAACACGTGCACCAACACCCCCAACGGCGACCGAAAGCTGCCCAACAACCAGCAACCCTACGCGGGGGATTCCGGGACCTCACACCGCGCGGTTGCGGGTCCGCGCGGGTGTTGCCCGCGCGGCAGCCGCGCGGTGACCGCACGGTTGCGGGTCCGCGCGGGTGCCGCCCGCGCGGTTGCGGGTCCGCGCGGGTGCCGCCCGCGCGGCAGTCGCGCGGCGCCCGCGCGGTGCCCGCACGGTTGCGGGTCCGCGCGGGTGCCGCCCGCGCGGTTGCGGGTCCGCATGGGTGCCGTCCGTGCGGTAGCCGCGCTGCGCCCATGCGGTGCCCGCACGGTTGCGGGTCCGCATAGGTGCCACCCGTGACTCTCTTCCGCGCGATGCCCTAGCGGCACCGCGCGCCTCCGCCGTCCGTTCCGTGCCCTAGCATGGCGACGATGACGGTGACGGCGACGTATACGACGGAGAAACCCAAGAACTCAAACAAAAGGGATGACGGAAAAATCCCAAATAAATTATAACAATTATTTTACTAACCGAAGATCGACAGGAAGGTTGTCCGGTCGCGTTCTTGCCTTCGGTTCGATGTCCGGGAAGATCGGGCTCCTTCTCTTTCTCCTTTCCCTTTCTTCCGGCTAGGGTTCCGTCTTTTCTTTTCTTTTTCTCTTCTCACCGATTAGGGTTTTTATTTCTTTCTTTTCTTTTCTTTCCGATAATCGGGATCCCTTATATAGCTCGTATTAAATCTTTAATTAATTTCCTTTTTAATTAGTACGTAAGAGAATTCTATTTTCCCTCATGGATAATTAATTAACTAATTAATTATCCCCTACGAGATAACCCACCTTATCTCTAACGGGTGCAAGATATTTTGCACGGATTCCGATGCATGACTAATCACCGTATCACCAGGAATTCCGTTCCGGGAGATCCTGGTATCGGATTTCAGATCCGATCGCACTGTCGGCCTTCTTTTTCCACGCTCTATCGCAGAAAAATACTAGCACCACACACCGGCCAACTTTTAAGAATTGAATAATTTTATTTCACTTAGAGGCTTAAATGACTACATGTAAGTCAAAAATACCCCGAAAGGCCGGATCACTACACCACTCACACTTTATAAAAAGTTTCGTCCCGAAACTTAAGTACAAACCCCACTAATCAATTCGGAAAAACATTCTCTCATCTTCGATTCCAGTTCCCAAGTCGCCTCGCGCTCTTCATGGTTGCTCCACTGGACCTTTACATAGGGGATTGTTTATTTGCGCAACTTCTTGTCCTCTCTCGCCAAAATCCGCACCGGTGTCTCCTCGACGCTTAAATCCTCTCGCAACTCAATGATGGAGGCATCCAAGGCATGAGAGGGATCAGCTAGGTACTTTCGGAGCATTGAGACATGGAACACGTTATGGACTCGTTCGAGATTCGGCGGCAGGGCTAATCGGTACGCCACCGGTCCTACGCGTTCTAGGATCTCGAACGGTCCTACGTACCTCAGGCTTAACTTTCCCTTTATGCCAAAGCGTCGGTTCCCCTTGGAGGGCGAAACTCAGAGTAACGCGTGCTCACCCACCATGAACTCTAAGTCTCGGCGTCTGTTGTCCGCGTAGCTTTTCTGTCTGCTCTGGGCGGTCAGTAGCCTTTGTCTAATCAATCGCACCTTTGCTTCGGTCTCCTCCACCAAATCTGGGCCCAGAAACTTACGCTCACCCAAGTCGTCCCAGCATATTGGAGATCGACAGCGTCGCCCGTACAAGGCCTCGTATGGTGCCATCTGAATGCTGGCCTGGTAACTGTTATTGTAGGCAAATTCCACTAGGGGCAAACACCGTGCCCACCCTTCGCCCAGGTCTAAAACGCATGCCCGAAGCATGTCCTCCACAATTTGTATCACCCGCTCTGATTGTCCGTCGGTCTGCGGGTGAAAAGCCGTACTGAAGTGCAACTTGGTTCCCATTGCTCGCTGCAGGCTCTGCCAAAAGTTTGACACAAATCGCGTGTCCCTGTCCGACGTGATGGATGTTGGCACCCCATGCAACCTTACTATCTCGTTGATGTAGGTTTGTGCCAGTCGTTCCCGCGTCCACGTCGTGTGTATGGGCAGAAAGTGGGCCAATTTCGTCAGACGGTCCACAATTACCCATATTGCATCGTGTCCCTGTGACGATCTCGTGAACCCGGTCACAAAATCCATGGTAATCATGTCCCATTTCCACTCGGGCACCGGTAAGGGTTGCAATTTTCCTGCCGGACGCTGGTGCTCGGCCTTCACTCGTTGGCACACCAGGCAGTGTGCCACAAACCGAGTCACGTCTCCCTTCATTTTGGGCCACCAGAAGGTCTGCTTGACATCCTTGTACATCTTCGTTCCCCCGGGATGCGCTGCATATGGAGCAGTATGCGCCTCCCGCAGGATTTCCTCTTTGAGTTCCGGTAGATCCGACACGCAGATTCGTCCCCGAAATCGTATCGTGCCGTCGGAGTTTACTGTGAAATCACCTTCTTGGTCGGCAGTTACTCTATTTCGCACCAGCTGGAGTTGGTCATCAGTCGACTGCCCCTCGAGAATTCTGTCAAGCAAGGTAGGTCTGACCACCAGTGTCAGAAATTGTTCGACTGTACCCGCCGGTACTACTTCTAGTCTTAATCGCGAAAACTCCGCAATCAGACTATCTTGTTGGGTGATGGCACTTACCCCTACCTTTTCGGCCTGCCCCTTACGGCTCAGGGCGTCGGCCACCACGTTTGCCTTTCCCGAGTGGTAGTGGATCGTTAAATCGTAATCCTTCAGTAGCTCGAGCCACCGTCTTTGTCGCAAATTTAACTCCTTTTGGGTGAAAAGGTACTTAAGACTTTTATGATCTGAATACACATTGCAGTGTGCCCCATACAGGTAGTGTCTCCAAAGCTTGAGGACGAACACAACCGCTGCGAGTTCCAAATCGTGCACGGGGTAGTTTCGCTCGTATTCTTTGAGCTGCCTTGACGCATAGGCTATAACCTTTCCCCGTTGCATGAGTACTCCACCCAGTCCATTTCGTGACGCATCACAATACACTTCATAATCCTCCCCTGGTTCTGGCAGGGCGAGAATCGGGGCTCGCGTCAATCTATCCTTGAGCTCCTCGAAGCTCCTCTGACATTTGTCCGTCCAGATGAACTTTTCCCCCTTTTTAGTCAAGCGGTTTAAGGGGGTGGCTATCTTGGAGAAACCCTCCACGAAGCGCCGGTAGTACCCGGCTAATCCTAGAAAGCTTCGAATCTCCGTCACCGTCGTCGGTTGGGACCAGTCCGTCACCGAATCAATCTTCTTCGGATCGACTGCGACCCCAGCCGCCGAGATTACGTGCCCCAAGAAGCCGACCTCATGGAGCCAAAACTCACACTTTTGGAGTTTGGCGTAGAGTTTCTGTTCACGTAGCGTCTGGAGGACTGTGCGCAGATGTTCTTCATGTTCCTCGTCTGTACGGGAGTAGATGAGGATATCATCGATGAAGACCACCACGAATAAGTCCAGGAAGGGTTTGAATACCCTGTTCATCATGTCCATGAACACCGCTGGGGCATTTGTGAGCCCGAACGGCATTACTGTAAATTCGTAATGGCCATAGCGAGTTCGAAAAGCCGTTTTGGGGATGTCCTCCCCCTTGACCTGGACCTGATGATAGCCCGACTGCAGGTTAATCTTCGAAAACACCGTCGCCCCCTGTAGTTGGTCGAAGAGGTCGTCGATCCTTGGCAGGGGGTACTTGTTCTTAACGGTGACCTTATTTATCTCCCGGTAGTCGATGCACAACCGGAGACTTCCGTCCTTCTTCCTCACAAACAGGACGGGCGCGCCCCAGGGTGACGCGCTAGGCCTGATGAAGCCCTTATCCAAGAGGTCCTCCAACTGTGCCTTAAGTTCCTTTAACTCCGCGAAGGCCATCCTGTACGGTGCCTTGGTGATGGGTTTGGTGCCGGGGAGTAGTTCAATAGGGAAGTCGACTTCTCGTTCCGGCGGTGCTCCGGGGAGCTCTGCCGGAAACACGTCCGGAAATTCCCTTACCACGGGACCGCTGATCCTTATCTGGGGAGCGGCCCTAAACTACCTATCGGCCCATTGGGTCCTCGGCTGCAAGGCATAGGGTGGCGCCTATTTATTCCTTGCATGGCCCTTAACGGGCCCCGAGTACACAAGGTTCTCCTATGCTTCGAAGCCCGCCCGCGCACATCGACCATGGGAGGCTTCGCCTAATACTTAAGGATTTTAGATCGAGGGAGGGAGAGAGAGAGAGTCTAACAGAGGTAGCAGGCTAAGGTGTAACCGGTGTTCCTCATCTAAGAGGAAAAAGAGAAACCAAAAATTACCTGCCGTTACTAGGTCTGGGACGTCGCGTCCTCCGCTGTAGTATCCTGGGGAGTCCGTCCACAGCCCTTGGGCCAGCGTCGTACGGCGTGCTGGGGAAGGGACTTGACGTCTGAGGAGTCTGCGGATTGCTGGTCGTCAGGCGAATCCTTTGGCTGAACGGGGGCCGTAGCACTCTCTGGTCCTTTCTGCTGTGGTGGCGCGGCGGCGGCGGGGATGGGCCTCTGAGGGCAGAAGGCACGGGAGTGGTCCGGTAAACCGCACTGATTGCAGTAATGGTACCTCCACGTACATTCTGCCACCGGGTGAGCACCCTCGCAGATTACGCACGGTCCCCGAGGTGGTTTCGCGTCCCTTGCTGGTGTCGGTTTGTCCTTCCGTGCTTTCTCCGGACGTCCTCCTTCTCGGCCCTCCGGGGCGGGGCCCCCTTGCGGAATGGGTGTAGCAGTCTTCTCTGTCCCCTCCGGTCGCGGTGCCGGAGGCCTGGTGGTGCCCGGTTTCCGTGGGCACTCGTAGCGTGCGTGTCCTGGTTTGCCACATCGGTAGCAGTGGCCGTGACTCCATGGACAATCAGTAACCTGATGCGCCCCACTGCATATGGGACACGGCTTCCTCTGCGGTTTGGATTCTCCTCTCATCGCCTTTCCAAAGTTCCCCTCTGTCCTCGGGCGTTTGAGTGCCGGGCCCTGCTGGAAAGGGTCCTCCGCCGGACTGGGATAGGGATAACTCTGCCGGGCGCGTGTCTCGGCCAGTTCTTGCTCTGCCCGCCGGGCCAACATAACCGCTTCGTTAAAAGTGGGGAACCCTGCCGGTGGCATTCCCCGATAGGCGCCGTCCCTGGCGTCTCGCTGGATGCGGTCGACGCCCTCGAAATCCTGAGTCAGTAGGCCTAGGCGCTCAGTGAGAGTTAGCATTTGCCCTGCTATGTCGCGTAGCTGGTTGCGGAGTAAGCGGCTGGCTGCGGCTACGGGATCCATCCTGTCCATTGAGAATGGTTAGCACTCGGTGGCCGGATCCTGGCCATTGTCTGCTGTGATACAAAGAAACCACGTTAACCCTAAGGTTATAACCCTAACACCCTGTCTTACGATTACACCTACATTACGTTCCCTTTTCCCCGTACTCTCACGTACTACGCACCTATACCTTGGTTATCTCATGTCTAATTTGCTTGTGGCACCCTACACTGTGGATGTGGATCACGTCTACTATGGTTATGGTTGTTTTCTCTGATACCATTTAATCTGTCACGCCCCCGGGGGTTTTCGAGTCTATCAAAGCGGAAAATTGCGTGTATTATTTTTTTTCTTTCTAACAAGGTAACTTAAACCTCATCCCCGGTGCGTGCCAGACCGCCACATACACAAATTCTCTCTGCCCACGGACAGAGTCTCCTTTGTATATGTGACGCCCCACTTCCCAGGGGGTCACCCATCCTAGAACTACTTTAGCTCTAGCACGCTTAACTCTCATGTTCCTCTTGGATCTTGCTACCATCCAAAATACTATAGCCGGGTTAGAGATTTTAGTCCTATTATATCATTTGTATAGAGGACTAATCCAAATTCCGGGGGTGTCACATTCTTCCCCCCTTTAAGCCCTGACGTCCACGTCAGGCTCAAGCACACTCACAAGCACCAGGCGATGTGAGACTTGTCTCGCTAGCCTTAGCCAACCTTGTGAGGAGCTGCACTCCACTCACAACAGTCATTAGCCGGGGAGCCTTGCTCTACCCGCTATATAACCCTGGCTCAGCCCAGACTCATCTCACATTTCCGGCTGGTGAATGGCTCTGATACCAACTGTGACGCCCCACTTCCTAGGGGGTCACCCATCCAAGAACTACTTTAGCTCTAGCACGCTTAACTCTCATGTTCCTCTTGGATCTTGCTACCATCCAAAATGCTATAGCCGGTTTAGAGATTTTAGTCCTATTATATCATTTACATAGAGGACTAATCCAAATTCCGGGGGTGTCACAGTATATGCACGGCGTCTCATTTACAACAACATACCTCAACCATCAACCATACAATAGACATACATCGTCAAACAGAGTACAGTAGTTTAACTAATGTTTAAAAAGACTGGTGTCCACTCGACACCTTGTTGTTTTATTTTCAAGTGGAATATTAAAGCGGCATCTGTGTTTAGAAAGGATAAAACCAACGGTTGCAAGACCCGTGCCCACACGGCACTTCGTTTTGAAAAAACGTTTTCGAAATCATTTGGTTCGTCATGAAAACGTGCCGCATACGAAAACATCACTAAAAACATCAAAGCATAAAAGTACACCTCATCCACAGCGCTACGTATTACATGTCCACGGCTAATACGATCCACAAGCAAATTAACTAAAAGAAGCATAAGGGAAATGAGATAATAAACCCAAGTATCTGACTACGGTAGTCGCGACGCAGTCTCACCGCCCTCCCGGCTAACGCACCTCGTAACACCTGTCACGGAGTGGGTAATGTCAGTGACAAACAAAGTAGATGTCTAATAACAATAAGGGATAAGGAGCAAACCGAAAACACCGGAACCTTTCGCTAAAACCCTGCACATAATTAAGCTGGGCCCCAACCCCAGATTTATCAATTAAGTTGGGCACCAACCCCAGAGTCCCTGTCGGGGAGACTAAAGTCTCTCCTCGTGCGCAAACACCTCTTTGATGCTTTTAACCTCTTCACGGTGCTGGTGTGCTATTTTCAGCGGGCGCGAAGAGGTCCTCACGGCACCCACCCCTTTGTGAGGTACACGGGTCAAAAGAGACCACTTCTACAGAAAAGTACACCCATGCGGAGGCCAATCCGCCTGTGTACGTGCAGCATCCGAAACGGATTTGCCGAGATCGGCGTGTAGTGAGCACCGCGACCGTAGCCGCGTCAATTGTTAGATGAAATACAATTATGCGAAAGGTTAAACTGTCCATCTACTTTGTTAGATAAATTAAGAGCACTTTAATGAAGATAGATGCACTTACTGCACTTGTTGCACTTATCGCAACCGTACCCACCTATTTGAAGAGAAATCGGAACACCTGAATCCTTCGCGCACCCCCGCTGCGCACTTGGACGTAAAGAAAAGTCCGCAAGGATAACTATAGTCAAAAACGTGTACTAACATCCGAAAACAAAAGACCCAATTTACTCTTTTCGACGGAAAAGTCCAACACCGTCCGGGTTGACGAAAACGGGAATCCCGCGCCGCCGTCGTCGTCCGCCGGAGCCCCGCGCGGTTCGGAACCGTGCGGCGTGTCTCCGCGGCGACGCCCACGCGGCGCGGTGCCTTGCGCGGGTGTTGCCCGTGCGGCGGCCGCGCGGTGCCCGCGCGGGTGCGGCCCCGCACGGCGCCCGCGCGGTTGCGGGTCCGCGCGGCAGCCGCGCGGCGCCCGCGCGGTGCCCGCGCGGTTGCGGGTCCGCGCTGGTGCCGCCAGCGCGGCAGCCGCGCGGTGCCCGCGTGGTTGCGGGTCCGCGCGGGTGCCGCCCGCGCGGTGCCCGCACGGTTGCGGGTCCGCGCGGGTGCCGCCCGCGCGGCAGCCGCGCGGCGCCCGCGCGGTGCCCGCGCGGTTGCGGGTCCGCGCGGCGGCCGCGCGGCGCCCATGCGGTGCCCGCGCGGTTGCGGGTCCGCATGGGTGCCGTCCGTGCGGTAGCCGCGCGGCGCCCATGCGGTGCCCGCGCAGTTGCGGGTCCGCATGGGTGCCGCCCATGACTCTCCTCCGCGCGATGCCCTAGCGGCACCGCGCGCCTCCGCCGTCCGTTCCGTGCCCTAGCATGGCGACGATGACGGTGACGGCGACGGATACGACGGAGAAACCCAAGAACTCAAACAAAAGGGACGACGGAAAAATCCCAAATAAATTATAACAATTATTTTACTAACCGAAGATCGACGGGAAGGTTGTCCGGTCGCGTTCTTGCCTTCGGTTCGATGTCCGGGAAGATCGGGCTCCTTCTCTTTCTCCTTTCCCTTTCTTCCGGCTAGGGTTCCGTCTTTTCTTTTCTTTTCCTCTTCTCACCGATTAGGGTTTTTATTTCTTTCTTTTCTTTTCTTTCCGATAATCGGGATCCCTTATATAGCTCGTATTAAATCTTTAATTAATTTCCTTTTTAATTAGTACGTAAGAGAATTCTATTTTCCCTCATGGATAATTAATTAACTAATTAATTATCCCCTACGAGATAACCCACCTTATCTCTAACGGGTGCAAGATATTTTGCACGGATTCCGATGCATGACTAATCACCGTATCACCAGGAATTCCGTTCCGGGAGATCCCGGTATCGGATTTCTGATCCGATCGCACCGTCGGCCTTCTTTTTCCGCGCTCTATCGCAGAAAAATACTAGCACCACACACCGGCCAACTTTTAAGAATGGAATAATTTTATTTCACTTAGAGGCTTAAATGACTACATGTAAGTCAAAAATACCCCGAAAGGCCGGATCACTACACGATGGGGTGGCGGCGGCCGGTGCGCGACCTCCGATGGGTGCGGTAGAGGAAGAGGGAGCTGTTGAGATGCGGCTACGGGGAAAGGCTACGGGGTTAGGGTTTAAAGAAACCCTAGCCCGAGGTGGTGAATTAATAGTGCATAGAGCACAACTGCTCTTTAGTCCCTCAAACTCCATTATATTTAGCCCAGTAGCTAGCTATCACATTTAGGTCCCTCTCCAAAGCGCAGCACGCAAAACGGAGCATAAAAAATATAGGGTCACTGAGCAAAAAACCGCGTTTTTCACTATTTTTCATGCTTTTCGAGGCATTCTAGTCGTCGAATCAAAAAATGGACTTCGCCACGACGTCCGGCTCGACGAAACCTATCAGGTAGCGATTTTTGTTTTTCGACGAGATGCCCGGATAAATTCTCGGTGCACAATTACTGTACAATCATACAGTATGGCACGCTTCTTGAGACTCTAGGGTCGTCAAACAGAAATTCCGTCAGCGCCATTGCGTCCAGATCGTCGAAACCGATCAAAACGACTACCTGGATCACTATGTTCGGAATCCAAACAGTGAATTGGTCAGCGTTTCACTCAATGGAGTCCCGAAATTGGGGTTACTGTTCATCTACAGTAATTCACTTAAGTGACCTCGTGCGCAGACCACTGATACATCGGTCGCGACAATCGCCTGCTTCTTCCCTGATTTCTGGAAGATCCGACCGTCAGATTGAAAAGTGCTGAATATGAATTTCGCTCAGTTCGACGAGACGATCACAACGGTCATCTCGGATTTCCAAGATTACTTCCGGATTAGAAGATAGCCTTTTCGTCTCGTAAATAGTGCAACTTGCACACTGGCAATTGACCAAATAGGTCAACATAGGTCTCTTGAATTCAAGACCAACTCAAATTTCACCTTTAATCTCTTTAAAAAAAAAGGATATTTCGAATTACTACATCACTTACAACTTAAAAGAAGTTTCATCCCCGAAACTTACAACTTAAAAAAAAAAAAAAAAAAAAAAAAAAAAAAAACTAGAATCGTCTACTCATACTGCTAGGTTGGATTTTGGACAGTGAAATGGCCAACGACCGATCAAGAGGGGACCGAAAACAGGGGTTACTATTCATTTTACTATTCACTTAAGTCGTGGGTCCCACTAGTTTTCTTGCTGATTTCCGGACGATCCGACCGTCGGATCAGCAAACGGTCTATACCATTTCCACTCGATTCGACGAGACGGTCGCACTGGCGACCTCAGATTTCCGAGATCAGACTCGGATCGGAAAGGCGGAATTTGTGCTTCGGCAACTGTGCCATCCGTACACCGGTACGCACCACCAAGGTTAATTTTGTTTCCTCGCTCACATTCTCACCTGAAAAAAAAAACTCTTTACACTAACACAACTTTCCCCGAGTATTACACCACTTACACCTTTGGAGTTTGGCCTACCCTCTCTGGTCCCTGAGGGTCTGAAGGGTCACCCGAAGACGCTCCTTATTCGTACGCAAGTTGACCCAAGAACAGTCCATGCCCAACACCACGTCGTACTCCTTTATGGGGATCACCACCAAATCCCAAGGGCAAGGTAGTCGCCCTAGCCTAGTCGAGCAGGCGGCCACAAGGCTATTCGCCTCCAAGGACCCACCCGCAGTTTGGACCGTCATTAGACTAGAAGGGGTATCTCCCCAAGACCATGCACTAACACGAAGTCACGAGAAATGAAAGAGTGTGTTGCTCCGGTATCAAAAAGAGTTCTAGCGCGGGAAATTTGAAACAGAAGTAATACCTGCAAGTGCGTCCTCCGGCGGATCCGTCTCTTGGCGGGTCATCGAGAAAACTCACCCGCCAGGTTGTGGCTGCCTATCCTCCTCTTGCCCTGGTGCAGGGGGTCTAGAAGTCGACCCCACAGGAGCTTTCCCCCGCCCCGACAGCTGTGGCGAGGGCGTAGAAGCTGCGGAGGACGCGGATCCCCAGGCTAAGGGGCAGTTGCGGCGAAAGTGCCCCTGTTTGCCACATCGGAAGCAATGGTCACCCCTTTGGGGGCAATCTCCCACTCGGTGCCCTCCCCCACATATAACACAAGGCCAGTCACCCGTCCTCGGCCGTCCTGACGGTGCGCTCCGAGATCCCGACTGTGGCCTCCACCGCTTGGGGGGTCGGCTTCAACTAGAAGAGCCTCCTCCGGAGTACTGCTGCTGTCGCTTTCTTTCTTCATGGTGCGCCGGGCCCTCCCTCCTGGCGCGCGTAACCGCGAACCCGTGCTCCACCACCGTGGCCCTGTCGACTACCTTCTGAAAAGTGTGTAAATCGGCCGCTTGCATCACTTTGAAAATATCACTCCGTAATCCGTCGACGAATAGTTGCGCCTTGTGGGACTCGTCCCTTATAACGAAAGGGATGCAGTTGGCCAGTCGTACGAATTCGCGCTGATATGCCATCACTGTCTTACTCCCCTGCTGGATGTGGTTTAGGTCATCCTCCATCTTCTTTTTAACGCTGCTTGTGAAGAAGGCTCCAAACAGCTCCTGTTTGAATGCCGTCCACGATGGAAGTACGGCGGTGCCCTTTGTGGGATCAGGGCGTACCGTCTTCCACCATAAGCGGGCGTCCCCCTCAAGGAAGTGCACCGCAAGGGGAACCCGCTCGCTATCCTCCATGAGTAAGTCCTCAAATAACTTTTCCATCGATCCCACCCACTTCTCGACGACCCAGGGATCAATCGTCTCCCCTTCGAACGTGGGTGGGTCGTATTTCTTAAAGTCGGCCAGGTTTGCTCGCACGCGGTCCCGCTCAGTCAGCGGAACTGACCCCTCCCCCGTGGCGGCGGCGGCAACAGTAGGGGAAGGGGTGACTACGGTCTCCCCCGAGGTACCCCCGCCGGTGGTTCCCGGTGCCGGTCCCGCAGTTACGGTCGCGGTTACCGCCGCTGGTGCCGTCGTCTGGGGTGGTGGTACCTCGTCTGCTGCAGTCGCTGTAGGGGCCACTCCTGCGCTGACCCCCGTCGTCGGCGCGCCTGGCCCATGCGGAGGGGCTGTGGCGACCGTCACCGTCGCGGCCGTTTGTTGCTGCGTCAACTGACGCACGTGATCCGTGAGAGTCGCCAACTGCCCCGCCATCTCCCTCAGTTGTTGTCGCAGGAGCTGGTTCTCCGCGGCCGCCGACGTCGTCGCATCTGCCCCTGCATCCTCGGCCGATGATCTAGTACGGGCCATGTCTGTACACACAAACATAAGTCAGCTTTAAACCCCGCTAACAAGCAACGAACCACCTGTCGAGAGAAGAGGACCCAGACTCTTCCCCCCCCCCCCCCCCCCCTCGATCACTCGCGTCCTACTCTCCTATACCCTATCCATTCCATTCATTGTAGCTAAGTGAGGTATTCCTGTGGACGTCGGCACCAATTGTTGTGATTGAAAGGTTGTTTTTCTCTGATACCATCTTAATCTGTCACGCCCCGGGGGTTTATTTTAGCGGAAACGGTTCATTTAAAAAGGTGTACGTTGGCGCGTAATAATTTTTTTTTTTGAAAACCTTCTTCCCCGGTGCGTGCCCAGATCCGCCGCATACACAGGATCACTCTGCAAACGGACAGAGTCTCCCCTGTATATGCACGGCGTCGCGGCTAGTACAAGTTCAAACACGGATATCCATTCAATCACAACAGATTTTGTTATACACACATTCACAAATGCTGAATAAATCTCACGGCCGATCAGTTTGAAAGGATAAATCCACAATGGTTGAAACGGCGCCCACCCGGCGGCCATATTTTGAAAACAGCTTTCGAAAGCAACATAAACCCAGGGGTTTTGGAAAACAGTGCCCACACGACACTTAGGTTTTGAAATCCATTTTCGAAATCCATAAATCCACAAGGTTTTGAAAGCGGTGCCCACACGACACCCATACTTTTGAAAACAGTTTTCGCAATCTTTTCTTTTGTTTGCTGTTTTATTTTTCTTAAAGCGGCCAACAGAGATAGAAAGGAATTAAATAATTTAATAATCACCATGCCGACATCCACACCGACCCCACGAGGGTATCGAGAACCACACCACGGTCTACAACGTGAATGAAATGCTAAAGAGAAAATGAAAGTACTGTTCGGGGTCTCCAGAGACCCAGGAACTCCTGCCGTGGCTTCACCGTCGCCTATCTCTCTCCCCTGAAGGACCCTGTCGCAAGGTGGGAAGTCAGCGACTAACCAATAATGATAAAGTAATGCAGGGTAAAGTAATATGTCTAACTGTAACCAGCCGGAGCAACCACTCTCCCGAGAGGGAAACGATGACACGAACACCTGTAGACCTGCAATACCCGACCCCGTCGGACAACTAAACCGACGGGTCTCACCGCTCCCACGTCGGGCAACTAAACCGACGGGTCGCACCGCTCCCACGTCGGACAACTAAATCGACGGGTCGCACCGCTCCCACGTCGGACAACTAAACCGACGGGTCGCACCGCTCATCCCTGGGTGCATCCCGCCCCACAACTACAGGGGCCCCACTCCGTCCTAGTGGGTATACACGGGTCATGGACCACTTTTCCGGAAAAGCGCACCCTTTGCGGTGGCCAAACCGCAGGTGCGTGTGCTGCAGCCTCGAGCAAAGTAACCATAGCACCAAATATACTCAACGATAAATACCACAAGGGACTACCACGTTAGCACAAATAGATATTTATTTCAATAAAGCACAATCGCCGAAAACCCAACGCTAAATCCCAAAACAGAAAGAACCCCACCTGAATGCAGGCCGATCCCGAACTCCCGCTAGACTACCGGGAGGCTAGTGCTGAACTGCTGGGCCCTGAACAGAAACTGTGATCAGAACTAGACTCACACATACCCTTCCCGACAACACTACAGCAACACAACGCCAACACGGAATAGTATAGCCGATTTACGGAACAAGGTCCTATTCCCGATCAACGAGAACTCACGGAACTCTAACAAAATGCCCAAGGGGTATGAAAACATTGTCTAAAGACAGCCAGCGTGTCCAATTTACACTTTGATCCATAATATATCTTAATTTGCATAAAAACGCTAATCCAGCTAAATGTTTTGACTCGTTATTGCAATCCGGGAATCCAAAAACAGCGCCGTAAGTTTCAGCGCGTTCGTTTCGACAAGACGAAGCCCGTGCTCACAAGCTTGGGCTGGCACGGGGCCCGAGGGCAAAGTTGGCCCAACAATTACTAAGTCCAAAATGCAACAATGTTAAAACTTAACTTATACTTGATCAAATCAGAGCCCAACTGGAGCATCATGTACATAAGAGTGAACAAGGTCGAGGGCTCACCTCAGGTGCGCTGGAGGGTGGCCGGAAAAGTCGCCGGAGCAACACCCGAGACCAGCTAGAGCTTGGTTTGGCCCAGGTCTAATGCAGCCTTGCTCTGTCTGCAACAAGGGTGAGCACTGGTTAGAGGCATGCCACAGAAAAAGGATGGTGCATGCTGGGTCGAGCACCGGTGGCCGGAGGCGGCGGCGGCCGGAGACAAGCCCGAGATGGATGATTCGGGTGACATGATGGAACTCAGTTACAGGGGGGTTCCCGGCCCAAAACAAAATGATGGGGAACATAATACAGGCATTCAGATCCTACCTGTAGAGATGGCCGGAGCCCGGGGTGCCGGAGGTGGCCGGAGGCTCAAGCTCGGGTGGCACAAGGGTGCAACTACAGAGTTTAATAACCCGACGTTAAAGATTGCATGCAATCCCACAAAAGGTATAATTTATGTCTAAGGAACCTACCTGAGTAGCTTTCCCACTGCGCGAAGCCCCGACGATCGCCGGAGTGCAAGATCACCGGAGTTGCACCCTCTAATGGCGGAATCCGGTCGGCGGTGTTCGGCCCGGCGCAACTTGGACCAAGTTGATCTCCTCGGCACCAGGAAGCTTCCTGCAGTGGTGGCCGGCGTCGGGAGTGAGCGGCGGCGCCGGACGGCGAAGCTCGGCCGAAAAGATTAAAACCCGGTTCTAGGGTTGGCTTGTGCAGTGCGGATCCTCAACAGATGATGACCAATCTTGCTGGGCTTCTTGCAGTTGCTGAGAGGACGAGATCCACCGGTTCTGATCTCGGGTTCAACGGCCGGATGAAGGCAGCGCCCAAGATTACCCAAGAACGATAATTCCGGCAACAGGAGCTCCCGCCGGCGACCGGGTTGATGGCGGCGGCTCGGGCTGCACCAGGATGGTCCCCCCGGTGTTAGGATCATGATTACTAGGGTCCATGGGCCAATTAAATGCAGAAAGTTCCATGACTTACCTTTGGCGGAAAGTTGGAGGAAGAAGAAGAAGGCCGCGGCGGCGCACGGCGGCGGCTGGGTGTGACACCCCCGGAATTTGGATTAGTCCTCTATATAAATGATATAATAGGACTAAATCTCTAACCCGGCTATAGCATTTTGGATGGTAGCAAGATCCAAGAGGAACATGAGAGTTAAGCGTGCTAGAGCTAGAGTAGTTCTAGGATGGGTGACCCCCTGGGAAGTGGGGCGTCACAGTTGGTATCAGAGCCATTCACCAGCCGGAAATGTGAGATGAGTCTGGGCTGAGCCAGGATTATATAGCGGGTAGAGCGAGGCTCCCCGGCTAATGACTGTTGTGAGTGGAGTGCAGCTCCTCACAAGGTCGGCTAAGGCTAGCGAGACAAGTCTCACATCGCCTGGTGCTTGTGAGTGTGCTTGAGCCTGACGTGGACGTCAGGGCTTAAAGGGGGGAAGAATGTGACACCCCCGGAATTTGGATTAGTCCTCTATATAAATGATATAATAGGACTAAATCTCTAACCCGGCTATAGCATTTTGGATGGTAGCAAGATCCAAGAGGAACATGAGAGTTAAGCGTGCTAGAGCTAGAGTAGTTCTAGGATGGGTGACCCCCTGCGAAGTGGGGCGTCACACTGGGTGTCGGATTCCCCACAACTCGGTTGCGGCTCCACGGGGGACTCCACAGGCAGGGACTTGATCGACTAGGTCCCTCCCGTGCACCTTCCTCCCCCAAGCACCCGAGATCAAGATGGTTTCTTGATCCTTTCTTCTCCGGCGACGGGGTGGCGGCGGCCGGTGCGCGACCTCCGATGGGTGCGGCAGAGGAAGAGGGAGCTGTTAAGATGCGGCTGCGGGGAAAGGCTACGGGGTTAGGGTTTAAAGAAACCCTAGCCCGAGGTGGTGAATTAATAGTGCATAGAGCACAACTGCTCTTTAGTCCCTCAAACTCCATTATATTTAGCCCAGTAGCTAGCTATCACATTTAGGTCCCTCTCCAAAGCACAGCACGCAAAACGGAGCATAAAAAATATAGGGTCACTGAGCAAAAAACCGCGTTTTTCACTATTTTTCACGCTTTTTGAGGCATTCTAGTCGTCGAATCGAAAAATGGACTTCGCCACGACGTCCGGCTCGACGAAACCTATCAGGTAGCGATTTTTGTTTTTCGACGAGATGCCCGGATAAATTCTCGGTCCACAATTACTGTACAATCATACAGTATGGCACGCTTCTCGAGACTCTAGGGTCGTCAAACAGAAATTCCGTCGGCGCCATTGCGTCTAGATCGTCGAAACTGATCAAAACGACTACCTGGATCACTATGTTCGGAATCCGAACAGTGAATTGGTCTGCGTTTCACTCAATGGAGTCCCGAAATTGGGGTTACTGTTCATCTACAGTAATTCACTTAAGTGACCTTGTGCGCAGACCACTGATACATTGGTCGCGACAATCGCCCGCTTCTTCACTGATTTCTGGAAGATCCGACCGTCAGATTGAAAAGTGCTGAATATGAATTTCGCTCAGTTCGACGAGACGATCACAACGGTCATCTCGGATTTCCAAGATTACTTTCGGATTAGAAGATAGCCTTTTCGTCTTGTAAATAGTGCAACTTGCACACTGACGATTGACCAAATAGGTCAACATAGGTCTCTTGAATTCAAGACCAACTCAAATTTCACCTTTAATCTCTTTAAAAAAAAAAAGGATATTTCGAATTACTACATCTGTACTCTCTGCAAAAGAATTAATTCTTGACAAAACAAAATCGTTAGATACCTCAAGAAATTTTTGCGTTCAAAAACCAAACAGAGATAGAGTTTATACTCACCATGACATTTATGAACTCAGATATGTATTAAGATCATAATCAGAAATAGACATATCTTCTAAGCAATAAAATCCAAATGTCATAAATTTGTTAGTAATCAAATAACTTGTTAGTAATAATACATACCCAAATAGTTAGTCAAATAGTTAGCCGAGGCAGGCATGCAATCACAATACAAAACCAAAAGTTGCTTTGATACTTACCTTCCAGAGTTCAAAGTTCTCACAAACCATTGTAACCATTGTAACCATTGTAACCATTGTTCCAATTGTTCATATCTCTCTCCCCCTTTTTGTCACTAAAGTAGCCAAAATTACAAAATAAAGGGAGTGTTAAAAGTTCAAAAAGATAGAGTGTAAGAACTAAGACTAAAAACCTGCAAAAGAAAAAAAAATTGAAAAGAATCAATCATCGGACTCTGAGTCCTCAGAGCTACTACAGCCCATCTTCGAAAACATTTTCTTCACCAACTTTTTCATTGACGTGAATTTCTTTGTCAAGGTGATCTGGGCTGCTGTGATGAGTTTGAGTTCATCAGAAATTCGCTTCTGCTCCTTAGTGATTTGTTCTTGTTCAAACGATAAACGTTGTTGCTCCTTATAAATTGAAGTAACAGACGCTTCATCATCCGACGGAGGTACTTGTCGTGACGGTGACGCAGAAGTGCCGACGGAGGGTTTCGTTCCGCGCGGAGGAGTTGGGGTGGCATGAGGCATTTTATGGAAAGACTTAACAACTATGGACTCATTGATCATACCCAAGCAGTGTTGATAAGTTGTCGAGCTGATATCAACATGGAATTTCTTCAAAATCCTCATTATGATCAATGGAAATGGTAGTCTTTCAGTGGGATGAGGATGCTCAACGTATCTAGTCATCCTATTCCAAATAATGTAAGGAATATTGATATTTAATCCCACTGCCTCTGACGGATGTCCTAAGAGATATAAGAACAGCAATCGATCCCATCTTAAGACTTTCGTCTGCATGTTAGGAAGAATATTATAACAGGTGATGAAGTTAAGGAACCGGTATTCAAGTCGAAGTTCTTTGGACTTGATAGAATTGCCCGTAGGCTGAGTTTCTTCCAAACAAATTCCCCTGACAACCGTTTGCCACATTATATTCGTTAAACTTCGTCCTTTCAAGTAGTTTATCCCTGACCTGCTAGACTGCATTTCTAAGACTTCGCCAATCAATTGTGGAGTTATTTTAAGTCTCGTCCCTTGGACATTCGTGTAAAACTCCATCGGACCGTCTTCATTTTCTTGAAGGTGCCGTGCATTTGTGTAGAAGGTCCTTACGCGATGCAAAGAATATCCAAGCATTTCTGGGAATCGGCATACTTGAAGAAGATTGGCTTGTTCAATCAAATTACCAAACTCCGGCGAGTGGTCTCGAAGAGCCCCAATGTTAACATGTCTTTCGCCAATGCATTCTCGATTCTCAAACGCCCTTAGACGATTTGCATTAACGAACACTTGTTCCTCACGGGGTGGTGAATCAGGAGCTATTGGTTCGTTAATTTCGACCCCTCGTGCTCGTCCTAACCGTCGAGCTAGTCTCTTTCGTTTCACCGAGATAGATGATGATGGCATTGGTGCTTTGCCTTTTTCCACAGCAGTCGGTGCTGCCTTTTCCTTAAGCGAACTAGGGGACTTCTCTTTTGTCTTGACAGGCGTTGTGTCGTCCTCTAGTAATTCATCCCAATTCACATCGTCTTTATCCGATTCCGTCTCGGAGTCGTTAATGAGGACAAACTCACCTCTTCGTTGAGTTTTCTTTGCTCTCTTCAATTTGTTCGTTGCTCTAGTGTGAACCATAGCAGTCAGAAGAACGATTATCCAAGTGAATACCATCTCTGCAATTTCTTGTGAACGAGAAGGTCCTGCGAGCAACAACTCAAGAACACAAAAAATTATTTATTTTCAAAATTTTGAAAAATTGTACCTAAACAATCATTATCATGTAGAGAGACTGGAATCAAATTAGTTTTGCAAAAAAATTCTAAAAATAGATCATTCCCATGATTTTCAAAAATTCCTATAATATGCCCTAAAACCGAATTTTCAGAAATCGAAGCCTAAAAATCCGTTAATCAAGAGAGTAACAAGCATATAAACAAAACTAATCTACACAGAGTTCTTATTTCAAAAGAAATTTGATCAAAAACCAATCTCTAACAAAAAAGATACATGATTTCATCCACGTTTTGAGCAAAATAGAGAAAAGCAGTGAAATACCGAAATTTTGATCATGAAAACTCACTTTGATTCGAAGAACTCTAGTTGGAAAGGCTCCAAATTGAATGATTTCTAGAGAGAGAAGCTCTGGAGACTTTGTAGAGTACCGGGTCTTCGGATGGCGCGCCGACCACATAGATGGCTTGGAGCAGAGAGTTGCCTTGGGCATGTTGCATTTGAGTTTACAGATGATGCCGGGTTGATTCGGATCAACGCAGAAGCTCCAGCTCGATTCGGGGTTTTTCCGGGCTTTGTATGCCGATTGAGGATGAGATTTGGAAATTACCGACTTCACCGTGGAGTGCCGGAAATTCAGGAACACTTGGAACAGGTGTACTTTCGATTTACAGCGAGGTTCGGGAGGTTCCGGACTGACGCGGAGGACCCGGAGGCAAAAAGTGAGTCGGAACTGGCAATTTTGGAGCCCGTATTTGATTTGAGCACCCCGACTCAACGGATGAGCTTTTTGAGGAGAAAAAGCTGTGGACACGTGTACTTTCGATTTACAGCGAGGTTCGGGAGGTTCCGGACTGACGCGGAGGACCCGGAGGCAAAAAGTGAGTCGGAACTGGCAATTTTGGAGCCGGTATTTGATTTGAGCACCCCGCCTCAACGGATGAGCTTTTGAAGAGAAAAAGCTGTGAGCGCGTGTACTTTTGATTTACAGCGGAGTTCGGGAGGTTCCGGACAGCGGCGGAGGGGCCGAGGGCAAAAAGTGAGTTGGAGTTGGAATTTTTGGATTAAGTTAATTAAATAATTAAATTGTTTGCTTTATAAAAGGGGCCCTGTTGCTTTGGGGGAAAGCAGAGAAAGAAAGAAAGGAAGAAAGAAAGAAAGGAAAAGAAAAGATAGGAAAAATGTCACGCCCCCGGGGGTTTTTGAGTCTATCAAAGCGGAAAATCGCGTGTATCTTTTTTTTTTCTTCTTAACAAGGTAATTTAAACCTCATCCCCGGTGCGTGCCAGACCGCCACATACACAAATTCTCCCTGCCCACGGACAGAGTCTCCTTTGTATATGCACGGCGTCTCATTTACAACAACATACATCAAACACCAACCATCAACCATACAATAGACATACATCATCAAGCGGAATATTAAAGCGGCATCAGTGTTTAGAAAGGATAAAGCCAGCGGTTGCAAAACCTGTGCCCATACGGCACTTCGTTTTGAGAAAACCTTTTCGAAGTCATTTGGTTTATCATGAAAACGTGCCGCATAAGAAAACATCACCAAAAGAACCGAAATATAAAAGTACACCTCATCCACAACGCTAAGTAATACATGTCCACGAATATTACGACCCACAAGCAAATTAACTAAATTAAGCGTAAGAGAAATGAGATAATAAAAACCAAGTGTTCTGACCACGGCCCTCGCGACGCAGTCTCACCGCCCTCCCGGCTAACGCACCTCGTAACACCTGTCACGGAGTGGGTAATGTCGGTGACAAACAAAGTAGATGTCTATTATCAATAAGGAATAAGAAGCAAACTGAATACACCGGAACCATTTCGCTAAAACCCTGCACATATTAAGCTGGGCCCCAACCCCAGATTTATCAATTAAATTGGGCACCAACCCCAGATTATTTGTCGGAGAGACTAAAGTCTCCCCTCGTGCGCAAACACCTCTTTGATGCATTTAACCCCTTCACGGTGCTGGTGTGCTCTTCCTAGCGGGCGCGAAGGGGTCCTCACGGCTCCCACCCCTTTGTGAGGAACACGGGTCATAAGAGACCACTCTTCCGGAAAAGTACACCCATGCGGAGGCCAATCCGCCTGTGTACGTGCAGCATCCGAAAACGGATTTGCCGAGATCGGCGTGTCATGAGCACCGCGACCGTAGCCGCTTCAATTGTTAGATAAAAAAACAATTATACGAAAGGTTAAACTGTCCATCTACTTTGTTAGATAAATTAAGAGCATTTTAATGACGATAGATGCACTTACTGCACTGGTTGTATTTACAGCAACCGTACCCACCTATTTGAAGAGAGATCGGAACACCCGAATCCTTCGCGCACCCCCGCTGCGCGTCTGGACCTAAAGAAAGTCTGCACGGATAACTATAGTCAAAAGCGTGTACTAACATCCGAAAACACAAGACCCAATTTACTCTTTTCGACGGAAAAGTCCAACACCGTCCGGGTTGACGATACGGAATTCCCGCGCCGCCGTCGTCGTCCGCCGGAGCCCCGCGCGGTTCGGAACCGCGCGGCGTGTCTCCGCGGGCGACGCCCACGCGGCGCGGTGCCTCGCGCGGCGTTGCCCGTGCGACGGCCGCAAGGTGCCCGCGCGGGTGCGGCCCCGCACGGCGCCCGCGCGGTTGCGGGTCCGTGCGGGTGCCGCCCGCGCGGCAGCCGCGCGGCAGCCGCGCGGCGCCCGCGCGGTGCCCGCACGGGTGCGGGTCCGCGCGGGTGCCTCCCGCGCGGCAGCCGCGCGGCGCCCGCATGGTTGCGGGTCCGCGCGGCAACCGCGCGGCGCCCGCGCGATGCCCGCATGGTTGCGGGCCCGCGCGGGTGCCGCCCGCGCGGCAGCCGCATGGCGCCCGCACGGTTGCGGGTCCGCGCGGCAACTGCGCGGCAGCCGCCCGGCGCCCGCGCGGTGCCCGCATGGTTGCGGGCCCGCGCGGGTGCCGCCCGCACAGTTGCGGGTCCGCGCGGCAGCCGCGCGGTGCCCGCGCGGTGCCCGCACGGTTGTGGGTCCGCGCGGCGGTCACGCGGCGGCCGCGCGGCGCCCATGCGGTGCCCGCGCGGTTGCTGGAGCGCATGGGTGCCGTCCGTGACTGTAATAACCGCGGGTTTATTTGTCTTCCTAGACTTTCCTTTGAATTTTTCTGAACCGCTTTTCGACTAAGGGGTCCGGGGGTGAATTATTTTTCCTGTATTTTTGGGCAGACCGTCGGGGCTCGCAAGTATTTTTAGACAATAAAGCTCGTCAAACGGAGAACAGCGGCGCGATCGGTTTTGGATTCCGACTCCGGAATCTCCCGAAAGAAATTCCGGAAGTTTCAGTATGGTTCAGGCAACTTACACAATTATCGAGGCAGACCGGACCCTGGTTCGCACCCAATCGACTAGTCTTTCCGTTTGAGGTAGGGGATTTACCCACTCCATTTCACGTGCGCCCGATCATTTATTCTCTTTTCTTTCTAATTGGGTTTAATCCGATTGCGCCTAAACGACCAATTAATCGGCTTTGGGGAATTAGGTTTTGGGAACCCCTTCTTGTTCCTCTTACCTGGACGCACGATACCCCGAGTGCGGACGAGGAACGTTTTCCCCAAACCCTCTTCTTCCCATAGATCGGCGTGGATTACCGCGGCGAAGCGATCGAGGAGAGGAGGAACGATCGCACACCCCCGGGACGATCCCTCTTCTCGCAACCCCGACGCCGCGACCAAGGTAAGCGGTGAATTTATTTTCTTTCTTTTTCTTGTTTCGGGCAAGGTGAGGGGAAATCCTTTGAGCTTTTCGGGGTGGGTTTTCCTTCGCCTCGGGACACGTGCGAGGCGAATTTGGGGACCAAACGGGAGGCCGCCGCCGCCGTGGTTAAACGGGAGGCCGCCGCCGTGGTTAAACGGGAGGCCGCCGCCGCCGTCACCGTGTTCACGGGGTCATCGTCGGAGCCGCCGTGACCGCGGGGTCGCGATCGGAGCCGAAAACGAGGTTACTGTTGGGGTTCTCTGGACGCGGTCCACACGCACTAGTGCACCCGGCGCACGCCGTTCCGGCCCGGGGCCGCAGACCTGGCGCACAAGGCTGTGCGCCAGGCCGCGCGGTCCACCGGGCCGGCGTGCACCCGGCGCACGCCCTCGCGGCCCGGGGGTGCGGACCCGGTGCACGGGGCGGTGCGCCAGGCCGCGCGGTGCACGCCCGGGCGTGCACCCGGCGTTCGTCACAACAGCAGCGGGGCCATGGACCCGGTGCGCGCCCGCACCCGTGCGCGGCCCGGCCCAAGACACCCCGGTCCGCCACTGCAGTGTGCTCCCGGTCCGCGCCGCGCCCGCTCGCCGCCGTGGACCCGGTCCACGCCTGGTCCCGTGCACCAGGGTTCCAAAAAAGAGCCCAGAAACTCCGTTTTCAGCCCGTTTCGCGCCGTTTTTGAGTATTTTTAACCACGAAGATGTTTTTAACAAGTCTAATCTTTATTGTAGCTGTCTGGGCACATAGCGAGGGCGTTTTAGTTGGAGTTCCGCACGTCTTCTCCTTCCCATTGAGGTGGGTTTCTTCGTGGTGTTTTGCGTCGGTCTCCGGCGGTCGTTCTCCTTTTGATAATTATATGTTGGCGGGTTACCTTCGAGTACACGTATTATTGCCTTAACTTTGATTATACATGTTAGCGGGTTACTTTCGATCGCGTATGCTACGGTTTTACTTTTGATTATGCATGTTGCCGTTCTACTCTTGCTATATATTATGATACTGACATGATGGTGGTTATGGTTACTTGGCTCGAGGCTGCAGCACGCGCACCCGCGGTTTGGCCACCGCAAAGGGTGCGCTTTTCCGGAAAAGCGGTCTATTGACCCGTGTATACCCACGAGGTGACGTAGTGGGGCCCCTTATGTAGTTGTGGGGTTTGAGGCGCGGAGGTGCGAGCGGTGCGACCCGTCGGTTTAGTTGTCCGACGTGGTCGGGTATTGCAGGTACGGTACGGCCGTCGGTTTAGTTGTCCGACGTGGCCGGGTATTGCAGGATACAGGGGTACAGGTTGTCTTTTCCCTTTGAGGGGAGTGGTTGCTCCGGTTGACTTTACGGTTTGTTTTACTACTTTTCCTGCTCTACTATCATTCGTTACTGACTTCCCACGTGGTGACACGGTCCAGACGAGGGGAGAGGTAGGCGACGGTGAGGACGGGGCAGGAGCTTCCGGGGCGCTTGGGACCCTGGGCTGTATTTCCTCTTTCACCTTTACATTTCATTTACATTGTAGTTATTTGTGAGGTTCTCGATACCCTCGTGGGGTCGGCGTGGATGTCGGTACGGATTACATTTGGTTGTCCTCTTATACTTTTATTCTTCCTTTAGTTCTGTTGGCCGTTTGGAAAAGAAAAAGCAAAACCAAAGAAAAGATTGCGAAAACCGTTTTCAAAATTTAAGTGTCGTGTGGGCACTGATTTCAAAACCCTGGGGATTTATGGATTGCGAAAATGAATTTCAAAACTCGAGTGTCGTGTGGGCACTGATTTCAAAACCCTGTGGATTTATGCTGGTTTCGAAATGCGTTTTCAAAACTTGAGTGCCGGGTAGGCGCATTTTCAACGACTGTGGATTTATCCTTTCAAATTGATTGGCCATACGTTTTAAATAAATTATGGTACTTGTTGTATGTTAGTAACTGTTGTGATTGGATGGTTGCTTGTGTTGGGAACATGTACTAAACGCTACGCCGTGCATATACAGAGGAGACTCTGTCCGTTTACAGAGAGATTCTGTATATGCGGCGGGTCTGGGCACGCGCCGGGGAAGAGAGGTTTTCTTTTATCAAAAAAAAAAATTATACGTCAAATGTTTGACTTTTGTGAATCGTTTTCGCTAAAACAAACCCCCGGGGCGTGACAGATTAAATGGTATCAGAGAGTTCTTTCAATCACAACAGTTAGTGCCGACATCCGTGGGAATACCTCACTTGCCTACACATGAATGAAATGGGTAGGGCATAGGACTGTAGAACGTGAGTGACCGAGGGGGGGAAAATGTTGAGTCCTTTCTCTCACTTTATGGTTGTTGTTAGTAGGGTAGTCTAAAGTTGACTCTTGTGATGTGTGACAGACATGGCCCGTACTAGATCATCGGCCGGGGACGCAGAGGCAGACGCGACGACGTCGACGGCCGCGGAGAACCAGCTCCTGCGGCAGCAACTGCGGGAGATGGCGGGGAATCTGGCAAACCTCACTGAGCACGTGCGTCAGTTGACGCAACAGCAGCAGGCCGCGACGGTGACGGTCGCCCCGGTTCCTCCACAGGTGCCGACAGCACCGGCCGCGGCACCACCGACAGTGCCACCGCCGGCGGCGGCTACGGGACCGGCGCCGGGGACAACCAGCAGGGTTACTCTGGAGGAGACTGGGGTCACACCTACCCCTACCGTGGCTGCCGCCGCCGCGGGGGAGGGGACGGTTGTGAGGACTGAGCGAGATCGAGTGCGGGCCAACCTGAAGGACTTCAAGAAATACGACCCACCCACGTTCGAAGGGGACACGACTGATCCTTGGGTCGTCGAGAAATGGGTGGGGTCGATGGAGAAACTTTTTGAAGACTTACTCATGGAGGATGACGAGCGGGTTCCCCTAGCAGTCCACAGCTTGGAGGGGAACGCCCGCTTGTGGTGGAAGACGGTACGCCCCGATCCTGCTAAGGGTACCGCACTTCCGTCCTGGGCAACTTTCAAACAGGAGCTGTTCGGGGCCTTCTTCACCAACAGTGTCAAGAAAAAGTTGGAGGATGACCTGAACCACATCCAGCAGGGGAACCGGACTGTCATGGAGTATCAGCGGGAGTTCGTCCGGCTAGCAAACTGCGTCCCGTTCGTCATAAGGGACGAGGCTCACAAGGCGCAACTCTTTGTGGATGGCTTGCGGAGCAATATCTTCGAGGTGGTGCAAGCAGCCGAACTGCACACCTTCCAGAAAGTGGTCGACAGAGCCACTACGGTGGAGCGGGGTTTTGCGGTCACCCGCGCCAGAAGGGAGAACTCGACGCGGCTGGAGGACCGGAAGCGGCAACAGCAGAACTCGGGGGGAGGCTCTTGGAGCGGGGGCGGGGCCCCCAAACGGTGGAGACCACAGGCGGGACCCCGGAGCGCGCCAGCAGGAGGACCGGGGCCGGGGATTAGGCCTTGTGTCATATGCGGGGGAGGGCACCTGGCGGGAGAGTGCCCCCAAAGAGGCGACCACTGCTTCAGGTGCGGCAAACGGGGGCACTTTCGCCGCAACTGCCCCTTAGGCGGGGGATCTGCGTCCTCTGCAGCTTCTACGCCCACACCACAGCTCTCAGGGCGGGGGAAAGCTCCTATGGTGTCAACTTCTAGACCCCCTGCACCACGGCGCGAGGAGTACAGGCAGCCACAACCAGGCGGGAGAGTTTTATCAATGACCCGCCAAGATACAGATCCGCCGGAGGACGCACTTGCAGGTACTACTTCCGTTTCAAATTCCCGTGCTAGAACCCTTTTCGATACCGGAGCAACACACTCGTTCATTTCTCGTGATTTCGTATTTATGCATGATCTCGAGGAGGCACCCCTCCAAACTTTCTTGACGGTTCAAACGGCGGGAGGGACGTTGGAGGCGGTCAGCTTTGTGGCCGCCTGCCCGATTACGCTAGGGCGGCTGGCTTGCCCTAGGGATTTGGTGGTAATTCCCCTGAGGGAGTACGACGTGGTGTTGGGCATGAACTGGCTCACGAGGTACCAGGCACTCATCGATTGCGACAAGCGACAGCTGCGATTACAAGAACCGGGTTTCCCTGAGCATGTGTACATCAAGGGCAAGAGCATCTCCTTCCCAGCGATTATCTCAGCGGCACGGGCCAGAAGACTGATGGAGGGTGGGTGTGTGGCCTATTTAGCATCGGTGGATTTGTCTACCCGACCCCCGACGACACTTTCGGATATCCCAGTGGTGAGGGACTTCCCCGACGTTTTTCCCACGGAACTGCCTGGGATGCCCCCTGAGCGGGAGGTGGTGTTCCCTATCGAGCTACTACCGGGCACGCAGCCTATCACGAAGGCGCCTTACCGGATGGCCTTCGCAGAGCTGAAGGAGCTTAAAGCACAACTTGAGGACCTCTTGGACAAAGGTTTTATCAGACCGAGTGTATCGCCCTGGGGTGCACCGGTACTTTTTGTGCGGAAGAAAGACGGAAGCCTGCGTCTCTGCATCGATTACAGAGGGATAAACAAAGTTACAGTGAAGAATAAGTACCCCCTGCCCAGAATAGACGACCTCTTCGACCAGCTGAGAGGGGCGACGGTCTTCTCCAAAATCGATCTGCAATCTGGCTATCACCAACTCCGGGTTCGGGACGAGGACATCCCGAAGACTGCCTTCCGGACCCGGTATGGCCACTACGAGTTCACGGTTATGCCCTTCGGACTCACGAACGCCCCCGCAGTCTTCATGGACATGATGAACCGGATCTTCAGACCCTCCCTTGATCGGTTCGTGGTGGTTTTCATCGACGACATCCTGATTTATTCCACTACCGACGAGGAGCACGAGGACCATTTGCGAACGATCCTCCAGACCCTCAGAGAGCAGAAGCTGTTCGCTAAACTCAAGAAGTGTGAGTTCTGGCTGCGCGAGGTTGGTTTCCTAGGACATGTGATCTCGGCACAGGGAATCGCCGTGGACCCCAAGAAGGTGGAATCAGTGCTCGACTGGCAGCCGCCGACGACGGTGACAGAGGTCCGCAGTTTCCTAGGATTGGCAGGATATTACAGGCGCTTCGTGGAAGATTTTGCGAAAATTGCTACCCCTTTAAATCGGTTAACCAGAAAAGGGGAGAAGTTCATATGGACGACAAAATGCCAGGAGAGTTTTGAGGAACTCAAGAGGAGATTAACCAGGGCACCAATACTTGTGCTACCGACACCCGGAGAGGATTATGAAGTGTACTGCGACGCATCAAGGATCGGTCTTGGAGGTGTTCTGATGCAACAGGGGAGAGTGATTGCCTACGCGTCCAGGCAACTGAAGGATTACGAAAAGAACTACCCGATAAACGACCTAGAATTGGCTGCCGTAGTCTTCGTTTTAAAACTGTGGAGGCATTATCTCTTTGGAGTCCACTGTAACGTCTTCTCGGATCATCAAAGTCTTAAGTACATCTTTACCCAAAAGGAATTAAACTTGCGGCAGAGGCGGTGGCTAGAGTTGTTGAAGGATTACGACTTGACGATTCAATACCATCCCGGGAAGGCAAACGTGGTGGCAGACGCCTTGAGCAGAAAAGGGCATCAAGAAGAGGCGTCAGGGAGCGCGATAACGGAGCAGAACCACCTGATCGCGGAGTTCGCACGAATGCAGTTGGAGGTGGTGCCGGCAGGCACGGTTATACAACTTCTAACCTTGGTGGTCAAGCCGACGTTATTTGAGAAGATTCGGGAGGGACAGCAGACCGACCCACACTTACAGCGCGTTCGAGAAAAAATTCCCCTGGACCAAGAGAGCGATTTTGCGGTGGAAGTTGACGGCACCTTACGTTTCCGCGGACGGATCTGCGTGCCGGATTCGTCGGAGTTGAAGGAGGAAATCTTGACTGAGGCACACCGGGCCCCTTATGCGGCACATCCAGGGGGCAGGAAGATGTACAGGGACCTCAAACAGATCTACTGGTGGCCCAAAATGAAGGAGGACGTCACCCGACACGTAGCTCATTGCCTAGTGTGCCAACAGATAAAGGCCGAGCATCAGCGGCCAGCAGGGAAGCTACAGCCTCTACCGGTGCCGGAGTGGAAGTGGGATCAGATCACCATGGACTTTGTCACGGGGTTTCCACGTTCGCAACAGGGCCACGACGCGATTTGGGTCGTAGTCGACCGGTTAACCAAGTCAGCGCACTTTTTGCCAATTCACACGACCTGGACCCGAGAACGGTTAGCTCAAGCCTATATTAGCGAGATCGTGAGACTACATGGCGTGCCGGCATCGATCACCTCGGACAGAGACACACGCTTTGTCTCAAAGTTTTGGCAGAGCCTTCAGCGGGCTATGGGGACCAGACTACAGTTCAGCACAGCCTTTCACCCTCAGACGGACGGACAGTCGGAGCGTGTGATACAAACCCTCGAGGACCTGCTTCGCGCCTGTGTGCTTGATTGGGGGATCGGTTGGTCACGCTACCTACCTCTCGTGGAATTTGCCTACAACAACAGCTACCAGGCCAGCATCCAGATGGCGCCCTACGAAGCCTTATATGGAAGGCGCTGCCGATCCCCGATCTGTTGGGACGACTTGGGAGAACGGAAATTCTTAGGACCCGACTTAGTGGAGGAAACGGAAGAGAAGGTACGCCTCATCAGACAGCGCTTGCTGACCGCGCAGAGTCGACAAAAGAGCTACGCAGACCAGAGGCGTCGCGACTTGGAATTCCAAGTGGGAGAGCATGTGTTTTTGCGGGTCTCGCCGTCCAGAGGAATCAAGCGTTTCGGGCTGAGAGGTAAGCTGAGCCCACGGTTTGTGGAGCCATTCGAAATCCTGGAGCGCATTGGCCCAGTGGCTTACCGCCTTGCCCTACCACCAAACCTCGACCGAGTCCATGACGTCTTCCACATCTCGATGCTCCGGAAATACCTTCCCGATCCATCACACGTCCTGGACGCCTCTGTACTCGAACTTAAGGAAGACCTAAGCTTCGAGGAAACCCCGGTGAGAATCCTGGCAAGGGAAAACAGATTGCTACGAAATCGGGCCATCCCCTACGTGAAGGTACTTTGGAGCAACCATGAGGAGCGAGAAGCAACATGGGAGCTGGAATCTAAAATGAGGGAGTGCTACCCCGACCTTTTCACCACCACCCGGGTTTGAGTTTCGAGGACGAAACTCATTTTTAAGAGGTGAGTGGTGTAATAACCGCGGGTTTATTTGTCTTTCCAGACTTTCCTTTGAATTTTTTCTGAACCGCTTTTCGAGTAAGGGGTCCGGGGGTGAATTATTTTTCCTGTATTTTTGGGCAGACCGTCGGGGCTCGCAAGTATTTTTAGACAATAAAGCTCGTCAAACGGAGAACGGCGGCGCGATCGGTTTTTGGATTCCGACTCCGGAATCTCCCGAAATAAATTCCGGAAGTTTCAGTACGGTTCAGGCGACTTACACAATTATCGAGGCAGACCGGACCCTGGTTCGCACCCAATCGACTAGTCTTTCCGTCTGAGGTAGGGGATTTACCCACTCCATTTCACGTGCACCCGATCATTTATTATCTTTTCTTTCTAATTGGGTTTAATCCGATTGCGCCTAAACGACCAATTAATCGGCTTTGGGGAATTAGGTTTTGGGAACCCCTTCTTGTTCCTCTTACCTGGACGCACGATACCGCGAGCGCGGACGAGGAACGTTTTCCCCAAACCCTCTTCTTCCCATAGATCGGCGTGGATTACCACGGCGAAGCGATCGAGGAGAGGAGGAACGATCGCACACCCCCGGGACGATCCCTCTTCTTGCAACCCCGACGCCGCGACCAAGGTAAGCGGTGAATTTATTTTCTTTCTTTTTCTTGTTTCGGGCAAGGTGAGGGGAAATCCTTTGAGCTTTTCGGGGTGGGTTTTCCTTTGCCTTGGGACGCGTGCGAGGCGAATTTGGGGACCAAACGGGAGGCCGCCGCCGACGTGGTTAAACGGGAGACCGCCGCCGCCGTCACCGTGTTCACGGGGTCATCGTCGGAGCCGCCGTGACCGCGGGGTCGCGATCGGAGCCGAAAACGAGGTTACTGTTGGGGTTCTCTGGCCGCGGTCCACACGCACTAGTGCACCCGGCGCACGCCGTTCCGGCCCGTGGCCGCAGACCTGGCGCACAAGGCTGTGCGCCAGGGCCGCGCGGTCCACCGGGCCGGCGTGCACCCGGCGCACGCCCTCGCGGCCCGAGGGTGCGGACCCGGTGCACCGGGCGGTGCGCAAGGCCGCGCGGTGCACGCCCGGGCGTGCACCCGGCGTTCGTCACAACAGCAGCGGGGCCATGGACCCGGTGCGCGCCCGCACCCGTGCGCGGCCCGGCCCAAGACGCCCTGGTCCGCCACTGCAGTGTGCTCCCGGTCCGCGCCGCGCCCGCTCGCCGCCGTGGACCCGGTCCACGCCTGGTCCCGTGCACCAGGGTTCCAAAAAAGAGCCCAGAAACTCCGTTTTCAGCCCGTTTCGCGCCGTTTTTGAGTGTTTTTAACCACGAAGATGTTTTTAACAAGTCTAATCTTTATTGTAGCTGTCTGGGCACACAGCGAGGGCGTTTTAGTTGGAGTTCCGCACGTCTTCTCCTTCGCATTGAGGTGGGTTTTCTTCGTGGTGTTTAGCGTCGGTCTCCGGCGGTCGTTCTCCTTTTGATAATTATATGTTGGCGGGTTACCTTCGAGTACACGTATTATTGCCTTAACTTTGATTATACATGTTAGCGGGTTACTTTCGATCGCGTATGCTACGGTTTTACTTTTGATTATGCATGTTGCCGTTCTACTCTTGCTATATATTATGATATTGACATGATGGTGGTTATGGTTACTTGGCTCAAGGCTGCAGCACGCGCACCCGCGGTTTGGCCACCGCAAAGGGTGCGCTTTTCCGGAAAAGCGGTCTATTGACCCGTGTATACCCACGAGGTGACGTAGTGGGGCCCCTTATGTAGTTGTGGGGTTTGAGGCGCCGAGGTGCGAGCGGTGCGACCCGTCGGTTTAGTTGTCCGACGTGGTCGGGTATTGCAGGTACGGTACGGCCGTCGATTTAGTTGTCCGACGTGGCCGGGTATTGCAGGATGCAGGGGTACAGGGTTGTCTTTTCCATTCGAGGGGAGTGGTTGCTCCGGTTGACTTTACGGTTTGTTTTACTACTTTTCCTGCTATACTATGTCACGCCCCGGGGGTTTTATTTTAGCGGAAACGATGCACAAAAGTAAGCGTAAGGCGCGTACAAAATTTTTTTGTTTAAAACCTCCTTCCCCGGCGCGTGCCCAGACCCGCCGCATATACAGATTTACTCGAAAATCGGGCAGAGTCTCCTCTGTATATGCACGGCGTCGCGGCTATTACAACAGTCAAACACAAGCAATCATTTTCCATTTAATCACAACAGTTCGGAGTCTAACTGTGCATGAAGACTAAACAATGCCCGTGGCCAGTCAAGTTGAAAGGATAAACTCACAGTTTTGAAAACAGGCCCACACGGCCTCATGTTTCGAAAACAGATTGGAAAACGGCATAAATCCACAGGGTTTGGAAAACGGGCCCACACGACCCTAGATTTTTGAAAACGGTTTTCGAAGTCCTTTTTCTCTTGTTTTCTAGTTGGTTTGTTTAGAAAACGGCCAAACGGGAATAATAAAGGAACAGTAGTGCATATCCAGAACAAAAGTAATCAACATCCACACGACCCCACAAGGGTATCGAGAACCACACAGTAACCTACAATACCAAATGAAATGCAGAGAAAGTAAAGAAAAACGGCAGACTAGGGCTCCCACAGCCGACTGCTCCCACCTCGGCCTCACCGTCGCCTACCTCTCAACCCCTGGAGGTACCTGTGACAGAGTGGTAGTCAGCGACACTATCATGATAAAAATACTAAAGCAGTAAAGTAATACCAAGCCACAAAAGTAAGACTAGCCGGAGCAACCACTCTACTCATAAAGGTAACTCGCAACCACCTGTACCACCTGTGACACCTGTAACCCCGGTAACACCTGTAACACCTGACCTCGTCGGGCACCAATCCCGGCAGGTCGCACACCTGACCTCGTCGGGCACCAATCCCGACAGGTCGCACCGCTCACACCGCTCACACCTTGGTGCCTCGAACCCACACCTACGGGGGCCCCACTACATCCCCTCGTGGGTAACACGGGTCGGAGACCGCCTTTCCGGAAAGAGCACCCTTAGCGGTGGCCAGACCGCGGGTGCGCGGTCGCAACTCGAGCATAGTAACCAAGACACGGGGTAATATAGTAAATCATAGAAACCGTCAGCGTTAGTACCGATTAACATGTAATTAAAATCCCTTTCGGAATACTAACACTATACTAAGCCTCGACCGAAAACCCACCTTTTCGTTGTCGCGCTCCTGACCGATGCTAGGTTCTCCCGCGTCTCGGGGTGCCCGCCCGGACCTACAAGAACCTGTCATACAGGAGTCAGTAATTCAAGACTCCGCAAGATTAAAAGACTAGAACACCCGCGCCCCCCCCCCCCCCCCCCCCTCGCGCACAATCCGTACACGTACGCGCCCGGCCCCGCGCGGCTGGGCGGCGTACCACCTGCGTGCGGCGCCGCCCGCATGCGGCGCCGCCCGCATGCGGCGCCGCCCGCATGCGGGCGCGTGCAGCGCCGCCCGCATGCGGCGCTGCCCGCATGCGGTAGCATGCGGCGCCGCCCGCATGCGGCGCCGCCCGCATGCGGATGCCGCCCGCATGCGGAAGCACGCGGCACCGCCCTCATGCGGCGCTACCCGCATGCGGGCGCATGAGGCGCCGCCCGCATGCGTGGCTCCGTGCGTGCCGGCTCCGGTGACGGCGCCGACTCCGGTGATGGCGCCGACCCCTCCTCTCCCTTTGCCTAAGAGAACCAAGAAAATACCCAATCAAGAACCCTAAGTTATGCTCACCTTGGTTTCGTCGGCTAGGGTTGATCTAGGGGATAATCGTCCTGTTTGCGTGCCCGGTAACAAAGGGTATGCCGGCGATCTTCCCTCTCCTCGATCGCTCCGCCTTGTTCTCCACTCGATCGGTTGGGAAAAGATAGGTTGGGGAAGTGGGTTCCTCGTTGCGCTTGGGGTTGCGTACGCCTAAGTGAGGGGAGTTGTAACTGTCGTAACCCTGTTTCCCCACGACATGAAAATGGCGGGAGCGGTTAGGATGGCGGGAGCGGTTAGGATGAGGAATGGGAATGAACCCATTTCAAGTCAAAAGCAGGTAATAAGTCGGGTGCGAACCGGGGTCCGGTCTGCCTGAAAAACCGCGCTGATCACCTGAACCGCTAGCCACCTTCCGGATTTATTCTGGGAGATTCCGGCGTCGGAATTCAAAACCGACTGCGCCGCCGTTCTCCGTTTCGCGAGCTTTATTGACTAAAAAATACCCGCGAGCCCCGACGGTCTGCCCGGAAACAAGGAATTTTTAGATCACCCTCCGGGCCCCCGAAATGAATTGCGAAATAAAGAAAACCAAAAGTAGACCCAAAAACATTTTAAACCAGCGGCTACTACACCACTCACCTCTTAAAACGAGTTTCGTCCTCGAAACTCAATCCTGGTTCGCGTGAAGAGATAGGGTAGCCCTCCCTCATCTTCGCTCCAGCTCCCACGTCGCTTCCGCTCCTCGTGGTTGTTCCAGAGCACCTTCACATAGGGGATGACTCTGTTGGGTCACGTATATAATACGGATCTAAATAGGGGAAGAAACACCTAGAGGGGGGTGAATAGGTGTAAACGTATAAACACTCCAAAAATCGTTGCGATAAAACCCAATGCGGAAAATAAAATAACACGCAAGATTTTTACGTGGAAAACTCCATCACCGGAGTAAAAAACCACGGGACCGATAACACGGCAGAAATCCACTAGAATTAAAACACGTACAAGGTGATTTACCGTACACACTTACGACTCAACCTTTTCCATACGCTCCTAGAGGATCTTCTCCGCTCGCTCCGACGCTTCTCGAATCCACGATCTGCGCCCAACGCCGAATCCACGGCGTCCAACGTCGAATCCACGACGTCCGACCGAATCCACGGTCTTCACCCAATAGCACCGTTCGAATCCACGAACGTGCCTCGCTCCGAATCCACGAGAGCGATGAACCTTGAATCCACAAGGACACGCGAATCCACGCGCCGATTTTTGGGGTAAAATCGTTGTTTTGGGTGGTGATGATCCGCCGAATACTTAGATCAAAGATAGATCGGAAATACCATCTAAGTATTCATTAGTTTGATTCAACTCAAGATGTGAGTATGAAAACCTAGAATCAAACTAATCAATATAGATGAAGAAACATAGAGTATTCTCTAATGATTTCCTTTCTTCTCTATATGTGGATCTATAGCCGTATAAGATGATACAGAAAATGACGGCTATGTGGATTCACCCTAGAAAGAAGAACATAGGGTGTATTTATAGGTTAGAAACCCTAGGAAGGAGATAAGAATCAAAAACCTGCCATTTCTGGATTTTACGGACGGCGATCCGGATCGTGATAACTAGGATCCGGATCGTCATAACGAATCAGCCAATTCCAGAAAAACGAAGGTTCGGGATCCGGATCATGTGACTACGATCCGGATCGTTCATACAGTTCACCAAACATCAACGTTCGGGATCCGGATTGCGAAGCAAGATCCGGATCGTTCAAGGTAGATGGTAAACTCAACGTTCGGGATCCGGATCAAGAGACTACGATCCGGATTGCGACGATGTATGAACGAACCACCTTCGGGATCCGGATCGAACAACCTGATCCGGATCCTGAACATGTCCCAAGTCCAGTTTTTGATTTTTATGCAATGAAAGATTCTTCCAAGTGTTTCTACACTACAAGAAGTATTCGGATCACACAAATTCTTTAGTTAAACATACCTGATCCTTTTGAATTCTTCTTTCTTGAGATTGAGTTAAATGATCCAACTTTCTTCACCTTCAATCTTCAAGACTTGAGACTTTCACGAAACTACGCCAACTCAAATTCCGTAACAATCTCCCCCTTTGGCGGTTTCGTGACAAAACATAGATCCACTAAAGAAAATTCAAAAAGATATTTTTGTTGCTATCACCATACAACAAAAATTTACAATGGAGATCCAAAATACAATACATGAGTTAAACTCCTAAAACAGACTCTAGACTTAGACATCTGTACTCTCTGCAAAAAGAAATCATTCTTGACAAAAGAAATCGTTAGATACCTCAAGATTTTGTATCATTCAAAAACCACAAACAGAGATGAAGTTTAACTCATTTATACTTACCATGACATTTTACATTCAGATATGTAAACAGATCATAGTTAAAACACCAACATATCCTCTTTGCAACGAAAAAACCAAATGTCATGAACATGTTTGTGAACAACTTATATATAATAGATATGTAATTGATCAGAGTTAAGAACCAACATATCTTCTATGCAATCAAAAACAAAGTGTCACAAAATTGTTAGTCCAACATCAACTTGTTAGTTATATTACATGCCCAAATAGTTAGTCGAATAGTTAGTCGAGACATGCAAACAATACAAGATGAAAACCCAAAGTTGAAGTTGAGATTTACTTACCTTGATGTTCATTCACATCATCATTGTACCTTTGTGTTTCAACTTACCTTTGATGTTCCAACACATCATCATGTTCAATCAATCATTGTTCAAGTTCTCTATAGTTCTCTATAAACTCTCTCCCCCTTTTTGTCACAAAATTAGCCAAAAACAAACAAAATTAAGGAGAGTTAAAGATTTCAAAAATTAAGAAACTCCTGAGAACTAAAATAAGAACAAAAACTTAAAACCTGCAAAAGAAAGATTAGGAGGAAAAAAACTTTATGCAGAGTCTCGGAGCTGATACACCCAAGCTTCTGAAACATTTTCTTGATCCGTTTGTTTATAGAAGCTTGTTCCTTCTTAAATTCTTGATAGCCTCTTTCATTTCAGCGACATCAGTAGCCATGCGCTCTTGCTCGTTTGAGAGTCGCTGTTGTTCCTTATAGATTGAATCACTGACGCATCATCATCAGAAGTAGATGGAGGTGCCTGCTGTGTGGTGGAATAGGAGGGGTTTCTGCCGGTGCAGAGGTTGTCGCTCGTTGTTGTTGTGCTCGTTGGCCGCGGGGTGAGGAGGTATTATGGGTTCATCTGCTTCGTCGAGAGAGACTTCACAATTGTCGTCTCATAATGGTGCCCAAACTGTACCATGTATGAGACTAGCGCTTGTATCGACTTTTAAACTTTCTAA
>JAQNDB010000738.1:0-68578 GCA_029204045.2 Tillandsia leiboldiana
CCTCTATGGAGCAGGCCCTCTATATGGAGCACTGGAGAGGCGGTTATAGTCGGGTGTTGCCCCAGCTTCCGTATGGATTTCGGGGGCGAAGCGCCCAGCACCGATGATGAGGGTCAGACGAGCCGGCAGGGACCTCCGAACCTCCACGATCTCATCCTGAGGGTCCGTTGTTTCGTAGGTAGGCCCGGAGAACGGTTGGGCCCCCGCAGCAGCCTCAGTATCGCAGCAGCGACATGAGCAGTGTGTCATATTGGCGGGCCTCATCCACCGTCGCAGTTGTGATCAGAGACAGGGGCGGTGTTTCCTCTTTGGAGAGTTTGGGACATTTCCGCGCAGCTTGCCCCCAGGCCATTTTGTAGTGCGGTCGATTGCGATAGCACCCCCCTTGCCTATCTATGCAGCGGAAGCCCCTCCTGAACACTCGTCAGCCATAGTGGGCCACGACGTCAGACAGGGACACGACCTGCAGCACCAGTGGCGGGTTTATGCAAGCCTGTGGAGGACACCCCGGCAGCGGATCCATGCCGCGGCAGGTATGATTTATTTCTGTTAGCTGATTGAGCATTTCGATACCGCTGTATTCTTCTGCATTATTAGTAGAGCATCTGCATCAGCATCTTTGCATGGAGTGGGTTAGGAATTTATGCTACATGTTTTTAGCAATTGGATTCTTCCCTGTATCCTACGATAGAGGAGGTTCGTGGTGTATGATCATGCAGTTGAGACTTGGGACTTCACCTGCTTTTTGTGACGATTCAAGGACAGTTCCAAGACTTGGGTTGAGCACACAGATTGGACTGAGTTGGTGCTGTGGTCGTGCTACGACTGATATGGAATGAGAACAGTTACCCTTCGGCGAGTGACATTCTGAGATCATTTTTCCGGTTGCCGGCGTATCCTTCCAGCACATGGGCTCAGCGACTGTGGACAGACGCCAGCCTCGGAGCAGTTGTGATGTTTAGGACTAGAGTTGTGTCCTTAGGAGTCTCGGTTAGCGGTACTTTCGTTTTTGGTAGCCACAAGCAGGAACGGCACCAACACTTCTCTCACTTTTCCTCGCCTTTGTACTGAAATTTACGAACAGGACGAAAACTTCGAAAGATTGCTCTAGAAATGGAGACAGTGCCCTAACCTGTTCTTGTTTGATTGGGCGAAGGCACTGATCTTTCGAAATTTTCGAACTTTTTGCTAATTTCAGCTGTTTTCTAAATCGAGGGTTGGGGTTGATGACTTTCCTGCTGGTGAGCCGTACCTTTATTGTTAGTTTAGTGTTTTGCGTTCTTTGGTTGTTTTGGATTGTTTTGGTTTGTTGTTGTGGTGTGTTTTTGTTTCGAGGACGAAACTTCCTTTTAGTGGGGAGGATTGTTGGGTTATATGTAATACGGATCTAAATAGGGGAAAAAACACCTAGAGGGGGGTGAATAGGTGTAAACGTATAAACACTCAAAAATCGTTGCGATAAAACCCAATGCGGAAATAAAATAATACGCAAGATTTTTACGTGGAAAACTCCATCACCGGAGTAAAAAACCACGGGACCGATAACACGGCAGAAATCCACTAGAATTAAAACACGTACAAGGTGATTTACCGTACACACTTACGACTCAACCTTTTCCATACGCTCCTAGAGGATCTTCTCCGCTCGCTCCGCGACGCTTCTCGAATCCACGATCTGCGCCCAACGCCGAATCCACGGCGTCCAACGTCGAATCCACGACGTCCGACCGAATCCACGGTCTTCACCCAATAGCACCCTTCGAATCCACGAACGTGCCTCGCTCCGAATCCACGAGAGCGGTTGAACCTTGAATCCACAAGGACACGCGAATCCACGCGCCGATTTTTGGGGTAATCGTTGTTTTGGGTGGTGATGATCCGCCGAATACTTAGATCAAAGATAGATCGGAAATACCATCTAAGTATTCATTAGTTTGATTCAACTCAAGATGTGAGTATGAAAACCTAGAATCAAACTAATCAATATAGATGAAGAAACATAGAGTATTCTCTAATGATTTCCTTTCTTCTCTATATGTGGATCTATAGCCGTATAAAATGATATATGAAAATGACGGCTATTGTGGATTAACCCTAGAAAAAGAGTCATAGGGTCTATTTATAGGTTAGAAACCCTAGGAAGGAGATAAGAATCAAAAACCTAACATTTCTGGAAATTTTACGGACGGCGATCCGGATCGGACTAGCTGTGATCCGGATCGTCGTAACGAGTCAGCCAGTTCCAGAAAAACGAAGGTTCGGGATCCGATCGAAGTGCATGATCCGGATCGTTCATACAGTTTACCAAACATCACGTTCGGGATCCGAATTGCGAAGCATGATCCGGATCGTTCAAAGGAAAATGGTAAACTCACTGTTCGGGATCCGGATCAAGAGACTACGATCCGGATTGAACTGGTGTAATGAACGAACCACCTTCGGGATCGCGGATCGAACAACCTGATCCGGATCCTGAACATGTCCCAAGTCCAGTTTTTGATTTTTATGCAATGAAAGATTCTTCCAAGTGTTTCTACACTACAAGAAGTATTCGGATCACACAAAATCTTTAGTTAAACATACCTGATCCTTTTGAATTCTTCTTTCTTGAGATTGAGTTAAATGATCCAACTTTCTTCACCTTCAATCTTCAGACTTGAGACTTTCACGAAACTACGCCAACTCAAATTCCGTAACAATCTCCCCCTTTGGCGGTTTCGTGACAAAACATAGATCCACTAAAGAAATTCAAAAAGATATTTTTGTTGCTATCACCATACAACAAAAATTTACAATGGAGATCCAAAAATTTAAAAACATGAGATAAACTCCTAAAAACAGACTCTAGACTTAGTCATCTGTACTCTCTGCACAAAGGAAATCATTCTTGACAAAAAGAGATCGTTAGATACCTCAAGAATATTTAGCATATAAAACCTAGTACAGAGATAGAGTTTATCTAATCATCATGACATTTGAGAATTCAGATATGTAAGAGAATCATAGTCAAAAACCACATATCTTCTATGCAACTAAAAAACCAAATGTCACACAATGTTAGTCCAACATCAACTTGTTAGTTATATTACATGGCCCAAATAGTTAGTCGAATAGTTAGTCGAAGACATGCAAACAATCCCAAGATAAAAACCAAAGTTGAAGTTGAAGAAATACTTACCTTGATGTATACAAAATCTTCATCATCAAGATTTCACAATCATTGTTCAAGTTCCCTTACCTTGATGTTCATTCACATCATCATTGTACCTTGATATTTCATCATTCAATTTCATCATTGCATTGTTCAAAGTTCTCTCTAACTCTCTCCCCCTTTTTGTCACAAATAAAGCCAAAGATTACAGAAGTGGAGAGAATGGTTAACAGTTTAAGTTAGAGAACTAAAAATTCAAATTAAAACTTAAAAACCTGCACAACAGAAGGATTTACGCATATGCATAATAAAACAGAAATTAGAAGGATACGGATCATTCAGACTCGTATGAACTGATACAGCCGAGGATTTGGAAAATCTTCTTATTTCGCTTGTTCATTGCTGATTGATTTTATTTACCTTCTTTATTTCTCCTTACCTCAATTAGTTCATTTGATCTACGTTCTTGCTCGTTGGAGAGCCTTTGCTGTTCTTTATAGATTGAGGTAACAGATGCATCATCATCAGAAGTTGATTGTGGTGCTTCTTGTGCCGGAGGTGCTGGTTGAACTGGAGGAGCTGCTGCTGCCGGTGCAGAGGTTGTTGCTTGTTGTCGTTGTTCTCGTGCCGGTGAAGAGGTATGAAGGTTCATCTGGCTTCCGTCGCAAAGAGACTTACAATTGTTGTGTCATTGATCGTTCCTAGACTGTGCAGATAGGAACTCGCATTTGTGTCAGCTTTAAATTTGCGAAGAATGCGCATGATGATCATTGGAAAAGGTAGTCTCTCTGACGGATGAGCTTGCTCCACATATCGTGCCATCCTTGACCAGATGATGTTAGGGATGTTTAAGTTAGCTCCCATTGCTTGCTTGCGGGGGTTTCCAAGTAGATAAAGGAATATCATTCTTTCC
The DNA here is from genome assembly GCA_029204045.2 of Tillandsia leiboldiana. NCBI lineage: Eukaryota > Viridiplantae > Streptophyta > Magnoliopsida > Poales > Bromeliaceae > Tillandsia > Tillandsia leiboldiana. Next base: position 4,065 of record JAQNDB010000738.1, read on the forward strand.
CACCGAAGAACCTTTGTGTTCATGTTTGGAATAATATTGTACAAACAATGAGATTTAAGATGCGGTACTCTGGTCGTAGTTCTTTCGAGAACACGGAGTTTCCTGTCGACCGAGTATCTGGAACACAGATTCCATCAACTACCACTCTCCAGGAGAAGGTGTTGAAGACTTGATTCTTCAGGTAATGAGTGCCATCGGCTCGGGCGTCCATCCCTAGTACTTCACCAATTAGCTGAGGCGTTACTTTGATTCTGACATTCTTGACTAATTGTTTGAAAATCCCGACGCCCGCTTTCCCTGATCAACTAGATAGCAGGCATTCTGATAAAACATCCTCACTGAGTGAAGACAATATCCAGTGGTCTCCGGGAACTCGCAAATGGAAGCAAGACCTCTCTGGTCAAACAAGTCCCAAACGTCTGAGAACGCTGCTTTAAGGCTTTACATCAACATGCCTTTCTCCAATGCATTCTCTGTTTTCAAAATCCTTTATTCTGGCCGAGCTGACAAAGTCTTGTGCAGGTGCTTGGCCAGCAGCTGGTTGCTCAATAGGTGATTCCTCGAGCACTTCCTCTCTTGCGAGCAACACTTTTTCTTCTTGTCCTTCCCAGAAGTTTCTTCCATTGGAGCTTTCCCTTTTTCAGCAGCAGTAGGCGGAGCCTTCGATGTTTCCGCAGGCGCTTTTCCCTTGAAGCAGTGGGAACAGTCGTTGCTTCAACTTGCAGTTCATGCCCAGTCAATTGATTCCGTTTCAGAGTCTGTATCGGAATCATCTTTAGCTTTCTTCGCTTTCTTAGCCTTCTTAGCCCTCTTGGGCTTGACGGTGTCTCTCGTATGAACCATAGCCGTAAGTAAAAAACAATCCAAGTGATCACCATTGCTAATGGTTTCTTGAGAAAAGGAATCCTGTGTAGACCAACTCAAGAACACATGAAAAAATTGTTAATTTTCAAAGATTGAAAAAATTGTACACCAAACAATCATAATCATGTAGAGAGACTAAGAATCAAAATAGTTTTGCAAAAGGACTTTTAAAAATAGATCAATTGCATGATTTTCGAAAATCCTTGTTATATGCCCTAAAACCGAAATTTTAGAAATCGAAGCCTAAAAATCCGTTAATCAGGAGAATACCTAGCATATAATCAAAACTAATCTACCCAGAGTTCTTATTTCAAAAGAAATTTGATCAAAAAACCATCCACAAACAAAGTTGATCCAAGAAATTCATTACGTTGAGGAGGAAAAGAGAAAAACGGTGAAAACCGAGATTTTGATCAATAAAACTTACTTGGAGTTGAAGAACCTGAGTTTGAAAGCTTCCAAGAAGGATGAAATCTAGGGAGAGAGACTCTGGAAACTTTGGAACAAAAGATTGGAGTAAAGAAATCAAAAACCCCTTTCGTTCTTTATAAAACCTAGCCACGATCCGGATCAGTTCATAACTGCGATCCGGATCGGCTACCCGCAGTGAGAAACTGCGTTCGGGATCCGGATCGGCAGATACAATCCGGATCGTCAGCCCGCAGAAGAATTCCTGCGTTCGGGATCCGGATCATCTAGCCCGATCCGGATCGGCCCCAACCTTTTCTTTAGAAAATTTCAGAGAAATTCAAGAAAAACCAGAAAAAGATTGTAAGCACAAATGTGTATCAACTTTAAACAAAAATCATCGTTTCATACAACAAGAATTAGATTATACCAAATCTATCAATAATATCCAAAAATGAAACGAAAATTTACAAAAATTAAATCCCTTAAAGTTGAACACTTTCAATTACATCTACTTGATCTTATGAGTAATGCCTTTATCAAATCATCAATTCAGTAAAGAAAATGAAATACAAAGATCAATAGATGTTTGAAATCCCAAATATAATAGATAATGTATCTAGACAATCTGTTGAAGAGAGTGGCTCTTTGAGCATCTTTCTTTAAAAACCCACCTTATACCAACCTTGAAATTTGACAGAGTCAAGTATTTCACATGCATTTTACTTAATCAAAAATTTGAACAACCATGCTTGGTATACATGTGGTAGCTGCACACAATACTCGGACGACCGAGGTGGTAGCTCTTTCCTCCATGTGGTGGTAGTTTTCACACTCCTCATTGGGATGTAACTCTTTCCACATCTTTTGAGCATTTTACCTTTTCTAAGACTCCCCCTCAATTGGCTATCAATTATTTAAGATATAAAGTATTCAACCAAATATTGATCTCGATTTCATACTCGACTAAGCAGTCAAATAAGATAATGACTATACCAAGAGATCATAGAGAGAGAAATTGACTTTGATCACTTTAGAAGATGATTTAATTAACATAAATGATCATTGCAACAGTGAAATATTATGATGCAAAAGCATAATAAATTTCTAAATGTGCGAAAAGATGCAATTAAAGTCAATTATGATCTATGCTCAATTAATGTCCTATGTACAAACATAGATAATGAACAAAACAAAAAACAAATACAAAACCTATCCTAAGCAAAGATTTCAAAAAGAAGATTATTTCAAGGAAAGCATCCCAATTGCTTTTCGTAAATGAATAAAACGTTTTTGATCCAAAGGTTTTGTTAGAATATCAGCTAATTGATCCTCAGTTGAAATATATGAAAGTTGAAGAGTGTTTGATTCAACTAGCTCTCTAAGAAAATGATATCTAAGTTCAATATGTTTTGTTCTAGAGTGCAACACAGGGTTTTTAGAAATGTTAATAGCACTAGTGTTGTCACAAAGTATTGTTACCGAAGATGCTGAAATGCGGAAGTCGCTCAATACGCTTTTCATCCAAATGAGTTGAGTTGAGCAACTTCCAGCTGAAATGTATTCCGCTTCGGCAGTCGAGAGTGCTATGCAGTTCTGCTTTTTACTGTGCCATGCAACAAGGCAATGGCCAAGATAGAAGCATGCACCACTCGTGCTTTTCCGATCATCCACTGATCCTGCCCAATCGGCATCTGAGTATCCAACAATATCCAAACTTGTTCCCATAGGATACCAAATTCCGAAATTAATTGATCCTTTGATATACCGGATGATCCTTTTCACCGCTTTCAGGTGAACCTCCTTTGGTGCTGATTGATATCTCGCGCAAATCCCAACACCAAAAGATATATCCGGGCGACTAGCCGTGAGGTAAAGTAGACTTCCAATCATACTTCGATACAGTTTCTCGTCTACATTCTCACTATGTGATTCACTTCCAAGTCCCTTGTGGCTAGTTCCCATTGGAGTCGGAAAATCTTTACAATTTTTCTAGATCAAACTTTTTGACCAACTCCATTGCATACTTGGATTGACTCAAGTGAATACCTTCATCATTTTGTTTAATTTGCAATCCAAGAAAATAAGTCAATTCGCCCATCATGGACATCTCAAATTCGCTTTCCATGGTCTCCGCGAATTTAGAAGCATCGTTATCTCTTGTTGCGCCAAATACTATGTCATCGACATATATTTGTGCTACAATGAAATTGTTTTGATAATGCTTCACAAAGAGAGTCCTATCAGCTCCCCCTCGAGTATAGCCCTTCTCCAAAAGGTGCTTTGTTAACCTTTCGTACCATGCTCGCGGTGCCTGTTTCAGACCGTAAAGAGCCTTTTTCAAACGAAAAACATGGTTAGGTTGTTTATGATCTACAAAACCTTTCGGTTGAGCCACATAAACTTCCTCATTTAAAAACCCATTTAGAAATGCGCTCTTAACGTCCATTTGAAATAATTTGATTTTAAAATGACAAGCAATAGCAAACAGTATACGAATGGACTCGAGTCTAGCTACAGGGGCGAAGGTTTCATCAAAGTCTATACCTTCTACTTGAGAGTAGCCTTGAGCAACTAATCGTGCCTTATTCCTGATGACAGTACCATCCTCATTTTTCTTGTTCTTGAAGATCCATTTGGTACCTATCACATTGTGTTGCTTTGGAGGCTTCGTTAATTCCCAGACTTTGTTTCGCTCAAATTGATGGAGCTCTTCCTGCATTGCTTTAATCCAGTAGTCATCCTGAAGAGCTTCATCTATGTTCTTTGGTTCGATTAAAGATACGTAGCAAGCGAATCCACAAACCAACTGCCTCCGAGTTCTGACTCCTTCTTGTGGATCTCTAATAATATTCGATTCCGGATGATCCTTGGAGATTCGTAACGTTTGTTGAAACGGAGTACTCGGAGATATATGAGATGATTCCTTTGCATACCCAAACCTTTTGAGTTTTGGAGTATGTTGGCAATGGTTGAGAGGTTTTCCTTGATGAAGACGTCTTGCAGGATTGGTCTTTTTCTTTTGTCATCGTCTTGTTTGAAGTACTACCAATGTCCTTTTCTTTAGGAACATCCTTCTTTGAGTTCCATGGAGTGAACTTGTTGGTAGCCGTTGCAAGATGTGGTTGATTTGATCTTTGAGCTCCAATCTTGCAATTTCTTCCAATGTGCCCTGCAGAATTACAACGAAAACATACCTTTGTGCTTGACGATTCTGAAGAGGATGAAGTAGGTTTGTTGTCGTTAGTTGTCATGATTTCCGGTGTCGGAGGAGGAGATACCGACTGAGGCACAAAGACTGTCCCAACCGAACTAAAATTGTCTTCAGTTCGATTGTATCCGAGGCCGAACTTGTTTGTTTGACCAAGACCAAGAAGTTTATCCAACTTACTCCTTCCTAAGGAAAATTGCTGTAAGTCATCCTTGAGTTGGCAAATGGTCTCTGTCATTTCCAATTTTTCCCGTCGGGCCTCGCCGTAGAGCTTCAAGAAGTAGTTCGCTTTGTTCACCATATCTATATAGTTCTTCTCGAGTTGCTCATTGGACTCTTGAAGGGAAACATTTTCTTTTATCAGTTTATCCCTTTCCACTTCAAGATCGGTCGAGAGAGAAGTTACCCTTTTTACTTCTTCTTCGAGATCCTGCAATCTCCCTCTCAACCCCTTGTTTTGCTTAGCCGGTTTCTTTGAGTCCCTCAAAAGTCTGTGGTAGGCTAGAGCAAAATCTTCACCTTCCGAATCATCCGATTCGTTGTCCGTTGCGTTCTTTTCAACAGTGGAGTTGGACAACGACTCAGATGTACTTGCCATAAAGAACATGAAGGGTGAAGATACGGACGCGTGGAAAGCGGTGGAGCTCTTTTCTTCATCACTCGAAGACGACTCATTTGACGTTGAGTTGTCATCCCAAGTGACGACTTGCATCGCCTTCTTCTTTGCCGGATACTTGTTAGGACATTCCGTTGCAATGTGGCCGTAGCCTCGACATTTGAAGCATTGTAGTTGTCCTTCTGAACTTTTCTTATCCTTTGAGAAGTTCTCTTGCTTTCTTGACTTGTATCCTGAAGTACCCTTGCCTTTGTTCGACTTTCCGACGGATGGAGATTTGCTTGAATTACCCCTTCGAAAGTTGCGGCGAAACTTCCTTGTCAAGAGAGCGAGCTGCTTCTCAAATTCCTCCATAGAAAGGTTCTCGTCATCGTCTGAGGAGGATGTATCCGCGTCTTCTTCCTTAGTTGTTTTCAATGCATAACCTGAAGACTTAGAAGTGGATGCCTTTCCAGAAGAATTGTTAGTAGTAAATGTCATTTCATAAGTTTGTTATGAACCAACTAATTCTTCTACACGTATTTCGTCCGGGTGTTTAATAGTTTCAATGGCAGTAACCTTTGGGCGAAATCTTCAGGAAGAGTTCTTAAGATTTTTCTTACAATCTTAAATTCTGGAATCTTCTCTCCCAGATTAGCACATGAGTTTACGATGTCTTGCAATCGTGTATAGTAGTCCGTGAAAGATTCATTTTCTGCCATTAAGATAGAGTCAAACTTGCTCGTAAGCATTTGCAGTTTCTGAATCTTCACGAGGTTAGTTCCCTCATGTGTAACCTGAAGAACATCCCAGATTTCTTTCGCAGTCTCACATGCCGAGACGCGAGAGAATTCAGTTTGAGATAAGGCATTAAAAATAGCATTAATTCCCTAGCCATTGTGAGAAGATGAATCTAACTCTTCCTTGGTCCATTTCGACCTAGGTTTTAAGGTGCGAACATCACCATTAAATTCAGTTGGATTAGACCATCCTAATTCAATTGATTGCCACACCCGTTCGTCGATGGAAATTAAAAAGGCTTTCATCCGTACTTTCCAGTACGAATAATTAGTTCCATCGAAGAACGGGGGTCGGTTGATGTTTCCACCTTCAACCATTGTTTACAACCCTATTCCCTCTCTGATACCACTTGTTGGGTTATATGTAATACGGATCTAAATAGGGGAAAAAACACCTAGAGGGGGGTGAATAGGTGTAAACGTATAAACACTCAAAAAATCGTTGCGATAAAACCCAATGCGGAAATAAAAATAATACGCAAGATTTTTACGTGGAAAACTCCATCACCGGAGTAAAAAACCACGGGACCGATAACACGGCAGAAATCCACTAGAATTAAAACACGTACAAGGTGATTTACCGTACACACTTACGACTCAACCTTTTCCATACGCTCCTAGAGGATCTTCTCCGATCGCTCCGCGACGCTTCTCGAATCCACGATCTGCGCCCAACGCCGAATCCACGGCGTCCAACGTCGAATCCACGACGTCCGACCGAATCCACGGTCTTCACCCAATAGCACCCTTCGAATCCACGAACGTGCCTCGCTCTGAATCCACGAGAGCGGTTGAACCTTGAATCCACAAGGACACGCGAATCCACGCGCCGATTTTTGGGGTAAATCGTTGTTTTGGGTGGTGATGATCCGCCGAATACTTAGATCAAAGATAGATCGGAAATACCATCTAAGTATTCATTAGTTTGATTCAACTCAAGATGTGAGTATGAAAACCTAGAATCAAACTAATCAATATAGATGAAGAAACATAGAGTATTCTCTGATGATTTCCTTTCTTCTCTATATGTGGATCTATAGCCGTATAAAATGATATATGAAAATGACGGCTATGTGGATTAACCCTAGAAAAAGAGTCATAGGGTCTATTTATAGGTTAGAAACCCTAGGAAGGAGATAAGAATCAAAAACCTAACATTTCTGGAAATTTTACGGACGGCGATCCGGATCGGACGAGCTGTGATCCGGATCGTCGTAACGAGTCAGCCAGTTCCAGAAAAACGAAGGTTCGGGATCCGGATCGAAGTGCATGATCCGGATCGTTCATACAGTTTACCAAACATCAACGTTCGGGATCCGGATTGCGAAGCATGATCCGGATCGTTCAAGGAAAATGGTAAACTCACTGTTCGGGATCCGGATCAAGAGACTACGATCCGGATTGAACTGGTGTATGAACGAACCACCTTCGGGATCCGGATCGAACAACCTGATCCGGATCCTGAACATGTCCCAAGTCCAGTTTTTGATTTTTATGCAATGAAAGATTCTTCCAAGTGTTTCTACACTACAAGAAGTATTCGGATCACACAAAATCTTTAGTTAAACATACCTGATCCTTTTGAATTCTTCTTTCTTGAGATTGAGTTAAATGATCCAACTTTCTTCACCTTCAATCTTCAAGACTTGAGACTTTCACGAAACTACTCCAACTCAAATTCCGTAACAAGGATGTGGTGACCCTGATCCCCGTGTGGCTTCTCCCATGAACCGTGGTGTAGAACACCTAGTGTTGGTGTATCTGGTCCATAGTGCATCAAAGGGATGCCACAGATGGACCCTGTGTGATATCCACAGCCGGATTGGCCTTCGGCTGCATTTGTCGAATTTTCGGATTTGTTTTGGGCCAATCAGAGGTTGGATTTGGATTCAGCGCGGAAAAACGCTTGAAAACAGCTGTTTGCTTGTTAAATTTGGAGTCCGGATGCCCAAAAACGGACCCCCGGAAGTTTTCCCTGAATTTCGGTGCATGGGAGGGGCCGTGGACCGCCGGCTGCCACGTGGCGGCTTGTGATTGGGCCGGTCCGCAGCGCTTGGTCCACAGAGGGGAGCGGCTGGGTGCACGGACCCGGCGCATGGACACGTGGCGCCGCCTGATTGGCGGGCTCGTGAGGCGCGGTCTATAGAATTTGCGCGGCGGTGCATGGACCGGGGCGGGGGGACACGTGGCATCCCCCGGTTGGTCGGTGCATGCGGCGCGGTCCACGAAACCTGAATTGGGTGCGTGGACCGGGTGCACGGGACACGTGTCGTCACGCCATTCGCGGGCTCACGAGGCGCGGCGCACTGGGTCGCGGGAGGGCGCCTCGGGGCGCGTGCGTGGCAGGCGGCCCGTGCGGCGCCCTGCCCGCACGTGTGACCGCGACAGTGGCAGGGGACGCGTGTCGCCCTATCACTGGCGGGCGCCACCTACCCGGTTTGACCGGGTAGGCGCCACGTGGCGGCACGACACGCGCCCCGCACGGCTGTTTGCTGTGCGGGACACGTGTCGGCCACCGGGTGGGCCACGTGGCCATTTCCGGCGCGCCCCGCACAGCTGTTTGCTGTGCGGGTGACGTGGCCGCACCAGAATTTTTCGGGCGGCTACAGTAAATCTCCTTTGGGCCCGGATTCGGGCGCCCGAAAGTTCGGGTGCGCCCGAATCTTGGGACATGTTGGGAATTTTCCCATTTGTTTTTCTGCTGCCTATTTAAAGGCCCGAGCTCCCTTCCTCTTCGTTTTTTTTGGCACTTCCGAGCTTCAAACCGGCAGGAGTTCTTCACCAAAGTTGATCCTCACGCAGTTTAGCTTCCATCTGCAGAGTTTGGGGATTTTTCGGGGCACGCTTATCGAGATTCTTATTTTCTTGGCTCGGCGCGACGTTCTTTCTTCGGTGCTTCTTCCGTCGCTCTTCGGTGCACGAGCTCTCCCGGCCTACTCCGACCATCTTTTCGAGCGATTTCTTCACCGTTGGATTTGCAACAGGTAAGGCTACAATTTTGGTTTCCCCACATTTCCTGGTTTTGCGTTGTTTGAGGAGTTCTTCCTTGCTCACTGAGGACCTGGTTTGCTGCGAGGATTTGTGAGGACAACAGCTTCATCCGAGGAGATCTCCGCGCACGAGTGTCTGATCGGGACGTGCTTATAGACTTTTTTCATCTACTCGACGCGAGGATCATCGTTGTATTTTTCTTGGAATTTTTGAAGATCTTCCCGAAGGTATACACTTTTCCTTTTATCTGTACAAGAGTTTACAGTTGAATGGTTTTGGGATTGTGCGCACCGATACTGTGGAATTTGTAACTTGGCCTATGGTGCATGGAATTGGGCGTGCAGGTACTTGTTTCGAAGCTATCGACACGAGGATCGCAGGGATATTTTATTTGGAATTTTTACATCTTTGCAGCTAAAATTTTAGTGTTGTTTTTCTTGGCAGATTTTGGAATTAAAGTATAACTGTAGCCTTATGTTGTACCCAGGAGGGATTGTGGACTGTGCTAGACCTGTTGGACATAGAGTTGGTATTTTCCTGGTTTTCTCAGCTGTACGACTCCGGACAGTTAGTGTTTTCAGGTGGGTGGCTTGCTTTCAACATCTATGGGATATGCTCTAATTCTATTGTTATAGAATCATGCATGATGGTGATTGGACTTGGGTAGCATGCTAGAGTGTAGGAATTGTTGTTCCTAGTTTTATCTGTCGATCTTGTGATCTCTTACTTCCTTCTATCATGTTAAATATTTGTTATCTTGGAACCTCACCTAGCATCCCCGTCATATGTTGCATGTGTAACCAGACCAGTAGAAGAACCCTCACTTGGGCTAGGGTTATTTATGTTTAGACATCCACACTTTATGTTTCATTCCTGGACTTAGTGTTATCCTCGCCCGGGTAGTGGGCCGAGTGGTCGGGACTTCGTTTTAGTGTGGGATACATTTGCACTCGTGCTTGGGAGCCGAGTGGAGTCTGGTAGATATAGTGGTTCGCTTGTCTGTACCGGGAACCGTTTGGGGTAAATGGTGGACCCGGGAGATCTTGTTTTTCCCTGTTTGGGTTGTCGCCACTGTGTTAGTGGCAGTAGTTCACTAGTGTTAGCTGAACCTAGAACCCTTTTCGACATACACATGATTTTAGTCTACCAATGTTTTCTTCCAAGCATCGAAGGGCCGCTGGAGTCTGTTCTTGTTTGATTGGACAAAGGCAACAGCCCTTCGGGTAAAACACATATTTTTCTTACTGTTTTCCTAAAAAGAATTAAAATCATTAAATATGGATTTCTTCCAGATCAAAATAATTTTCAATAACAAATGTCACCTTTTCTTGTAAATCTCCCCACTCGAAAGGATTCGAGTGATCCGGGTTCTAGGGGCCGTTCCTTTGTTGGGACGAAAGCCACGGGGGCCGAGCCTGGAACCTGTTCTTGTTTGATAGGGTTGTAGGTGTAGGTCTCCCGGGACTTTCGGGCCCTGTTGGTGTCTTCTGCGTGTCGTACTGTGATTATTGCTTTCCCGAACTATAAGGGGATCGGGAACTTCGATAGGCGGAGCCTAGAGTCTGTTCTTGTTTGATAGGGTTCTTAGCACCGGTCTATCGGGTTTCCGAACCCTTATGGTGTCGATCTTTCCTGTGAGTTTAGTGTTCTGTTGTGGGAGCCGTCTGGTGGACGGTGGCCCCAGCTGTGTGGTTTTTCAGCCTGTGGTTGAGAGTTGCTGTTGTTGGTCGATCTTGTTGATCGTGGTTTGGACTATAGCCTGCATGAGCCATATTTTGAGCTCGACAGAGATACCTGGATACTTTCCTCGGTGGGGTCGCGCCCCTCGAGTGCCACTCCGGAGTTGGGCCTGTTACTTGCTATCGCGACTTGTCGACGCCGTCCCTCTGACTGGGCCAGTTAGTGGCAGTCACGGACACCCTACGGTAGACCCGTCCTGTTGAGGATGTGCGGCAGTAGGTGGGCGCAGGTTTGACTGGACCCTTTGCGGCAGTCAGTATAGATTTGGTGAGTTACTGTGTGTATTAGTAGATGCATCATGTTTCCATCTGTTCCACTTTTTGAGCATCTAGATAGAGGCATAGTAGCTGTAGGGTTACTTTTCCAGCAATTTTATTTCAGTATTATTGTTACTTTATGCCTCTAGTAGACTTAGTGGGCAGACCGTCGGGCTTGTTGGCGGCACCCACTGAGAACTACTTGGGACGTAGTTCTCACACCCGTCGTGGTATTTTTCCCACAGGGACTTCTACTCCTGTTCCTGCTGCTCCTGTTGCTGCTTCTTCTGATCGAGGTAAGGGAGTCACAAGTTAGTTCCCTACCAGTCATCGTCCAGAGAGTAGATGTACCCCGTACTTTTTGAGAGTTCTTGTTGAGAGACTTTGTAGTGAGGTATAGAGTTGTACTTTTATTTTACTGCTTGAGAGATTTATGTACTTTTGGTGAGGGCTTTGCGTTGTATATTTTCTTCTTTTTAGCAGTTTTCTTTCAGCTCTGATATCTGTATAGTATAGTTGATCTTTTGCAGGTTAGTCGCTTCGTCTATACGGGGCTTCCCGTATGGGCGGCGGATCTGTTGGCGAGCCCGGGTCGCAGTTTCGACGCCGGGGCGTGACACATGGTAGCTGTTGAGAGTCTCCAGTTTCCTTATTTCAGTCTTTACAGCTTTGATTAGTTTATGTCTCTTGAGGACTTAGTGGGCGGACCGTCGGGTCTGGCGGGGGTACCCACTGAGAACTCCCTTTTTGGTGTAGTTCTCACACCCTTTGGGGGTCTTCCCCCTCCTTTTTCCTTCCTCTCCCTTGTTTTGCAGAGTCTTAGCGGGTGTTGCGGAGTCTGCGGTGGTTGTTCGAGGCGAGGGAGTCGCGTGCTAGATCCCTACCCGTCGATGGAGAGTAGCGGTACCCTTCAGTGGAGATCTTCAGTAGATTAGTTGTTTTATTTTTCCTCTTTTGAGAGACTGATGTAGTGAGGATATATTATGTATTGAGAGACTGTACACTGATGTATTTATTAGAGTTACCTCCCGGTTGGGTTCAGAGCTTGTATTTGAGGATATTGTATTATTATTATTCTTTTTGGGAGGCGGACATTGTTGTATTATTTCCAGTTGTACAGTGATTGATTTTAGTTATACAGCAGATTTTTTATTTATAGCTCTGATATCTGTTAGCTGTAGTACTTTCTTGCAGGTAGGACGCTTCGCCTATGCGGGTTTGGCATAGGTGGTGGATCTGTTGGCGAGCCGGGTCGCAGTTTCGACCCCGGGGCGTGACAGGAAGCACTATGTAAAGCAACAGATAACTGATAAAAGTTATAACTTAGGCATGAAGCAGTATAAACTGAATCAAAAGGAAGGCAGGCTCAAAGTAATAGTTAAGCTACGAAAAACAGAGGTCCAACCAATACCGTACACAGAGGGCCGAAATGATAAAGCCCGGACCGAAGATAAACCCACCTGTCGTTGTGCAGGCGACTAACTGTATCAACCGAACGCTCGAAACCAGAGGCAAACCGAACCAACCTGAATCAAACATATTGATCAGGGACCAACTCTAACTTATTTCAAGTCAACTTAACCCTTTTAATTACTTAACCTCAGTGTTTGACAATCACACTTAGACCAACACAATTTTTTTAGCACTGTTTTCGCTCGTTCTTCAACTGAAGATTCATTTTAACGAACCGTCACTTCCAGCAGGTGACATTTAACTCACTGAACACCGTGCTCACACATTTGTGGCAGCACGCAACTCGAGGAAAACTTCGGGCCATAAAAGACCTTGCTAACATAGCCAAAATGAATTTTTGTTTCTCCAGATCATCGAAACTTAAATCTGACGCGAGCATCGCATCCAGTGACCCCAAATTAGCCAGAAGCTCACTGTCTCAGCTTTTTAAACAGTCCAGAAACAGGACTTTGGCCAATTATTCATTCTAGAGCTTGATTACATTAGAACTCAACTTCTACTTAACCAGAACCAATTCTGCATGAACCACATGCTTAAAATACCTCAAGAATCACTGTGCTCGCCCTAGTGCAGCACAGAAATGGCTGGATCAAAAGATCCATCAACCTTGCTTACTAACATAAAGCACAATGCTCCAAACCTCTGTCCACACAGATCTAACTTGATCTGAAGTGAGCATCAAGCTCAGGGGGTTATTTGGAGCATCTTTCATATTTAACTCGAAGCTTAATTCTGTAGAAAATCTCTTTGTGGCATTTAAACAAACAGGTGGTGTGCACAATTTACACACAAGCACACAACACCTTCCCAGGCTTAGTTCCCTGCAATTACTGGACCAAAACCTTTAAAACTTGGAGGGAAATGATCCTCCAGGTTGCAGAAGTGTTTCCAGCAACTTGGAGCATCCTTGCTGCATAGGTTAGCCGAGATTCCCAAGGTTGAAGATGATGCCATTGCATTGAAATTCGTGACCAACCAACCATAGCATCTGGGACCAAACCAAAATCACCAACAGGTGCTAAAACCCTCATTGAACCTTCCTGTGCCAGTGGCCGGCAGCAGAACACGGCGGCGGCGCGGCGGAGCCAAAAGCTCAGTTTTGAGCTTTAACCTCTAATGGTGGATTTTACCAGAGACAACATGGAGCCTCCCAACATGGATGGAAAGTCTCTAACCCATCTCAGGAAGCTTCCTGACCATCTCATCCCGGCCGGAGATGGCCGGAGCGCCGGCGGCCGCATTTGGTTCACTCCTCGGGTCATCCATGGCATCTTGATTTTCAAGATGCATGGAAGCCATGCAAGTACATGGATGTGTTGGTTTTTGGATCCCCAATGATCTAAATAGGTATTATCAAACAACTAGAGGGGGGGTGAATAGGTGTAATACTTAAAAAACCAATCTCAGTGCAAAATAAAAACCAATGCGGAAAATAAAAATAGCACACCGAGATATACGTGGAAACTCCAATCCAGGAGAAAAACCACGGGACCAACACGCAATAACAATCCACTAAGAATAGAAGAATAACAAGGTGATTACCGACTCCACGGACTCAAACCCCTCCTTCAACTTCTTCGGACCTTGCGCTCACCGATTGCACGTCCACTGCACACGTTCGAATCGACGAACGCCACTCGAATCCACGAGCACACGTTTCGAATCCACGAAACGCCTTCAACACATCGAATCCACGATGCTACGTCGAATCCACGACGCAAACTTGATAAAAGTTTTGATGGTGATCCTTTGCTTAGAATATCATTGAAGAACCATGGATGGAATCTTTAAGCAAAGATTAGATCAATTCGACAAAAGATAGATCTTGGAAGAACCGTCGAATTGACCTAAAAGACGCTATAAAGAAGAACGATAAAAACCTAGCCTCTAGGGTTGCTCTCAAGTGTTTTTTAAATCAATCGGTAGTTTTTGAGAAACGCAAAATGTCTATTTATAGTTTAGAAACCTTTGGAAAGAGATAAGCATCAAAAACTGACATAACAGAAATTTTTCCGTACGACGATCCGGATCGGATTTACGGCGATCCTGACTGTCGTCTTTTTTCAGCAATTCCTGAAAAAACAAGGTTCGGGATCCGGATCGGAATTCTGATCCGGATCGGAATTCTGATCCGGATCGGTTCAGGATCAGAAATTCTGAAACATCCAATTTGTCCAGTTTTTGATTTTTACGCAATGAAAACTTATCCAAGTGTTTCTAAACCACTCAAATGTATTCGGATCACCAAAATTATTTAGTTAAACGTACCTGATCAATCCGAATCCATTTTCCTTAAGATTGATGTAATTGATCCACAATTCTTCTACTTCAATCTTCAAGACTCAAAACACTGAGTGTCAACTTGAGATCTTGTTGAATCTTCTCTAAGTCTTCGATTGCTGATTGACAATTTGATCACTTCAAGACTCCGACTCTACTCAACAACTCAACTACTCAACTCACGAAATATGCCAACACAAAAAGCCGTAACAATCTCCCCCTTTGGCAATTTCGTGACAAAACCCAAAAATACATAAGACGCTCAAGACACTCATCTTAAACCAAAAAATTGAAACTCAATGTCATCACCAAAACATTGACTTTCTTTGCGTGAAAGATCCAATAAACAAAAATACATTTGAACCTGGCTTAGAACAAACTCTATGACTAAGGACTTGGAGTCTTAAAGTGATGTAATTCCTGCAAAACAAAACTCCAAACAAAATCAAACGTTAGTCGTTAGAAATTAAATGTAAATCCTACATTTGATTCGTCCTTTTGTTTCTTTTTGTTTTTCGGCTCCTTTTTCATCATCTCTTTTCTTTATCTCGATGATCTCATCTCCGTCTCCCCCTATCTCGATGATCTCTTCTCCCCCATTTCTCTTCTCCCCCTTTTTATCACAAATTGTCAAACAGTGAACATACTAGACAAAAGAAGATCATTAACAGCATTAGTTCATAGAGAAAGAGAGATAAAAGCTCAGTTCCGGTATATAACCAAAACATAGATTGCGTACCGGTACTCGAAAGCAAAAATCAAATAATTTCTTGAAACAAATCCAGATTTTGAAATATTTGAATTACCGATTTGTATTCCATCAAGAAAACAATTTAAGTGCTTGAAAATAATATGAGATCACATAGATGTCATTCAATCCAATTAATTTTACAAAAATTAAAAAGATTTACTCCGAAATCATGAAAAATAAAGATAAAACATTATAAACCGTTTTTCATATTATATACGTCAAACACAAGTCATCAAAAATAATCTTGAGATCCAAAGTCTATCAAGATGTAACGGATTTACAAAGATGACTTACAGAGATTTCCAAATGACATCAATTTTGAATTTTACCCTTTTAGATTGAGATATGCATTAAAATACCTAAGGGTGGCTCTTTGAGCATCTTTTAACTATCCCACCTTATACCAACCAGGAGATTGTTCAAAATAAGAACTTTGAATTTAAATCTCCGAATGCTTCAACTAAACAAAATTTCATAAATATTTTTCAAGCATCCATAACATGTGGTAGCTTCACACACAAACCGGACGACCGGGGTGGCAGCTCTTTCCAACATGTGGTGGTAGTTTACACACTCCTTTCGGATGTAACTCTTTCCATATCTTTTGCAATTCATTTCATTACCCTTGTACGAAAATACAATCTCTTATGTGAAAGAATTAAATCCCAAATTTTAGTCGATCAGTTGTCTCATGCTTATCACAAAGAACTCACACAACCGAGATAGATTAATCATCTAAAGATCACACATGATTACTAAAATTTGATGAATATAATTATCAAAAACTCCTATAATGAAGTATCTTCAAGAATTATGATTATGGAGTAAAGTTGATAATTCATATAAAAATAAATTGGAGTGATTGAAAGTGAAACCCTTTTTATTCAATGCACTTGTTCGTTAAAACCCTTTTGTTTAAAAACAAAACATAAAAACGAAGAGCATTGAAAACATGTAATGCAGAGATTCAGAAAGATATGAAAGGAAAACCAATCAAAGCATTACATACAGTCATAAGCTATTTAGAACTTAAGACAAGGAAAGATATCACCTTTCCGAATCCAAAATCGTCCGATTTTGGGTTGTCTTGATTCATTGTAGTTGGGAGATGATAGCTTTGACTGTTGATTCACCTTAGGTCTTTGCCTTGCAATTATCCACTTGTATGATTGATGTTGTGGCTCGGACCTTTGGTGGTTTGAGTGAACTCCTTTGACTTGATGAGTCTTTTGATTCCGTTGAGTTTGCTACGTAGATGAAGTTGCCGAAGAATTCCTCTTTCTCTTTTTCGGGCACGACTTCATCAAGTGTCCTTCAAGTCCACATTGGTGACAAGTTCTTCCTCTCAATTTAGTTGTGGAACTTGAAGCCTTCACAGTTTGGTCCTTTTTAAATCCCAAACCAACCTTGCTTGTTTGACCTAATCCGGACATACAATCAAGTTTCTTAGAACCGGTTGAAAGCTTTTGTATGTCGGATTTAAGTTGATGAACTTGCTTGGTCAAAGCTTGGTTGGTGACATGAATTTCCTCAAACTGCTTTTCTAGAAAACCGATCTTGTCCATATATGATTTAGCGTTTGTCTCCGATTGGTTTAGCTTTTCTTGGAGGATTTTATTGTTATCTAATAAACGTCCTTGTTCCTCCTCGAGATCATGAAGTTTTATCTTTAAAGCATGATTCTTGTCTTGATTCTCAAGTCGTTGCTTTCTCAACTTCTTGATATGCTTGGCCATCTTCTTAGATTCCGCAAGAAGTTGTTGATATGCCTCAACGAGTTCTTCCTCGTCCGACTCCCCCTCACTTGATGACTCTCCGCCGGATGTTGATGTTTCATACAAAATCAAAGGATTAGAGTCAATAACTAAAGATGATAAGCAAAAATTAGAAGAGGGAATTTGAGAGGCATGAAAGGCAACAACTTTTTCCTCTTTACTTGAGGTCGATTCATTAGAAGTAGAATCGTCGCAAGTTTTCGCTTGCAAAGCCTTCTTTTTATATGATTTCGGAGAAGGACAATCCGTTGAAATATGGCCGTAGCCTTTGCATCGATAACATTGGATTTCCCCTTCGAAATCATCTTTTTCCTATTCTTTAGAGGGTTTTGCAAAGCTTTTGAGATTAGAGGATTTAGAACCCGATGATCCTTTAGTTGGTTTCGAGGATGAAGATCCATCAGTTCGATTCTTCCAAAACTTGCGACGAAATTTCTTTACGATCCGCGCCAATTGTTCTTCAAAATCAGCGAAAGAGATTTTATCGTCGGAACTTGATTCGCTATCTTCTTCCTTTGTTGATTTGAATGCAATACCTGTAAGCTTAGAAGAAGACTTGGAAGAAACTTGATTAGTAGGAAAAGTCATTTCATAAGTTTGCAAAGCACCTACTAATTCCTCTACTCTCATCTCATCCGGATGACTAACGGTTTCAATGGCGGTAACCTTTGCCCTAAACCGTTCCGGAAGAGTCCGAAGTATCTTTCTTACAACTTTCGACTCCGGGTGTGACGCCCTCAATAGTTCCACATCGGATGTGGATGGATTGTGATTGGGTTTATATGAGACTTGGACACTAGTAATAATAACTGGGCTTAAGCATTTTGGGCTGTGGTTTGGGCCCAACGAGTTATTATTGCTAGTGGGTCGGGTCGTTATATATGGTATCAGAGCCAATAGCCAGCCGGAAGTGTGCGGCGAGTCTCGGCTGAGCCTGGGTCTAGATGACAGGGCTAGCGAGACGAGTCTCACATCGCCTGGTGATCTTGGGCTTGTGTGTGTGTGTTTGGGCTGACGAGGACGTCAGGCCTAAACGGGGGAGTCTGTGACGCCCTCAATAGTTCCACATCGGATGTGGATGGATTGTGATTGGGTTTATATGAGACTTGGACACTAGTAATAATAACTGGGCTTAAGCATTTTGGGTTGTGGTTTGGGCCCAACGAGTTATTATTGCTAGTGGGCCGGGTCGTTATAGATGGTATCAGAGCATAGGAATACGATGCCTAGGTTTGGCTAGGAACGAACCCTAGGATGACTTGTGTCTACGAGAATGTGATGGGTAGTGTTCTAAGTCTTGTAGTTGAAACAGAAGTTGTGGGTCGGTCAAACTAAGATCCATCCTTGGTATTGCAGTTATGGCTCGCACTAGATATGGTGGTGTTGATGGGCAAGGTTCAGGCAGAGACCAAGATGTCGGCCAACCTCCCAGGGAGCCAGAGGGCTCCGATAGATTTCAGCAAATGCAGGACCAGATTACTGCACTGACCGCTGTGGTTCAGCAGCTTGTACAGCAGCAGGCTGCCGTTCAGGCTACACCTGCCCCGCCACCCGTTCAGCCACCAGAGCCAGTGCCAGAGGAGCCAGTAATACCTCCTGCTGCCTCAGTGCCACCTGAAGCGACAGCCCCGGCAACTGCCACCACTTCTGGGGCTGCTGCTGCTACTGTTAACAACCCACCGGTTGCTGCTGTCGGGACTTTTTCTCGGCCGACGACGCCTGCCGCTACAGAGGATACGGTTCAGGCTGAAAAGGCCCGAGCAAAGGCGGTCCTAATGGAGTTTAAGAAATTCCAGCCACCTACTTTTGATGGCGCCACTGATGATGATTGGGCTGTCGAAAAGTGGGTGCTGCGCATGGAAAAGCTTTTCAGAGATGTGTATACGGAAGATCATGACCGTGTACACTTAGCTGCACACTGTTTCGAAAGTGAGGTGGATCAGTGGTGGTCTGAAGTTTTGAGAGATCAGTACGGGGGAATTGAACCCCAGTGGCAAGTCTTCAAGGATGCATTATACAACCGCTATCTGAATGATGTAACGAAGCAGGGTTTAGAGCGGCAGCTGGAGACTATGCGTCAGGAAGACTGCACTGTGCGGGATTATGAACGGGAGTTCTCCCGTGTGTGTGCTTTGGTTCCGCATGCAGTGCGGGATGTGCAACGCAAGGTCCGGCTCTTCTCCCAAGGGCTGCGACCTGAGATTAGGCGACTTCTCTCTTCTTTGGACATCCGAGTGTATCGGGTCTGTGTCAACAGTGCCCTTTCTGTGGAAACTGACATAGTAGCCTCTCGTGCTGAACGACAGGCTTCAGAGAAAGGGAAGGGGAAGAAGCGCCCTTTTTCAGGAAATGGGGAGGGGTCTTCTGGATCTAGTTGGAGGCCCCCAAGATATCCAAGAGGCCAGAACCAAGCAGCAGGTTCTCAGGGAAATAACCATCAGCAAAGGGCGAGGCCTTGTATCTTCTGCGGGGCTGATCATCCATCCACTTTATGTGATCAGCGCCATGGGAAATGCTTCCAATGTGGTCAGCCTGGGCATATCTCTGTCAATTGCCCACAGGGATCTGCACCAGCCCCACCAGTGTTGTCTATACCACCCCTTGCTTCCAGACCTCCTGCGTCCACCCAAAGTGTGGCTACTCCTGGTCATCGTCCATCATCACGCCAACCTGAAGGATCACGCCAGGTGTTTGGTGGTCGAGTTTATGCATTGACCCCGCAAGAAGAGCCATCAGGAGAAGGCCCGTCTGGAGTTTGAAGTAATTAAAAGAAAAAGAAAAATTGTAATAAACAGTGTTTGGTTTTGTTTAAAACTTTAGTAGTTGGTTAAGTTTAAGTTTCGAGGACGAAACTTTTTAGAAGTTGTGGGTAATGTAGTAATCTAGAAAATTAAAGACTTTATAATTACCTTTGGAGTTTATAAAATTGGTAATTTTGGCAAAAATGAGAATTTTTAGTGGTATAATAGTGGCCCTAAAATACCGACTTTTGATCGGGGCCTAATCTCGAAAATCCGAGATCACCATTGCGATCGTCTCGACGAAACATGAAAAGTTCATATTCACTTGTCGACGATCCAACGGTCGGATCTTCCACAAAACAGCGAAGAAGAACGGGTCCCACAACTTAAGTTGTGAATACTAACCCCTATTTTAAATGGCCCTTCGATCGTTATCGGCCGTTTCACTGTCTGGAACCCTGACATAGGGGTATGAGTAGTCGATCCTAGCTAATTTTGACGTTCTGAGCGCAATGGCACTGACGGATTCCGCGTTTGGCGATCCGGGTGCATCGAAGTGCGTGCGTCGGTTTGCGATATACAGAACAAGATGGCCCGAGATTTCATACGAGCGCCAAATCAAACAAATAAATAAGCTATTTTGAAGGTCTCGACGAGCCGGACGTCGTGGCGAAGTCCATTTTCAGTTTCGGTGACTCGAGTGCCTCGAAAAGCGTGAAAAGTGCCGAATAAGGGGGTATTTTTGAAGAAACCCTAATATTTTATGTACCAAAAATTATGAGGCTTATAAGTTGGGGTGCTGGGTGCATTTGTCACCTACAGAGGGGACCTTAGAGTTTTAGGATCTTTGTGTAGGGGGTTAATGGAGATTTTTGCAAAAATAGCATCAAAATCTATTTGGTTGTTGGGCTTCCTCGTGGGAGGTTACACGAGGAAGGCTCTTGGGATTTCTAACTCCCAAGAGTTATTACTTATAACCCCGGGTGCTGGGTGGCCGAGGAGTCATCTACTCTTTGAGAGAAAATCCGAGAGAGAAAAAGAGAGAGGGAAGTTGGAACCAACCTTTGCCAAAATTGTTTTGGAACTTTGGAGGAGTTACTCTGTGCCTAGGGATCCTGCTGGAGCTTGCCGTGGCCGCGCGTGCAAGAGGAGTAAATTCCGGCTTCATCCCATCTTCTTCCAACTCGGCCAAGGTAAGTTCTCTCCAACTTCGGTTTGTTTGAACCCAAGACTTGTAGCAGTAGCTTAGTAAGGACCCATAGATGCTCTGTACCAAGCCCGAGCTCCCCATGCAAAGCGCATGGCCGGCGGGAAACATCTCTTGCCGGAAAACTAATAAAGCTCCACCTTGAGATAACTTTGCAACTAGTGAACCAACCAAGCTGAAAATTGGTATGTAGGGACTGTATGGTATGTCTAACAAATCTGCAAAGTTTGAATAAATATGGCTTAGTAATTCAAGAGATATTGGATGCCCTAGCTTTTGAAGTTATTGCATGTTGGCCGAACTTCCATTTCCGGCGCCGGCGGGCTTCCCCGACGCCGGCCACCTACCGAGATCACTTGCTGGGACCAAGAGGATCCCAACCATGCCTTTGCATGGTTCCCATGCAGACCGAATGAGGGTCGGCCATGGATGAACCTGAGAATGGAAGATTTGCGGCCGCCGGCGTTCTGGCCATCTCCGGCCGGGGAGGAGGTGTCGGGAAGCTTTGTATGGACTTAAGGAAGCTTCCATATAAGTTGGAAGACTTCTTATGGCTTCTGTAAAAATCTGCCATTAACGAGCTTGAGCTCCAAAATGGAGCTTTGCTCCCCGCCGCCGCCGCCGCACCTCGTTACCGGCCAAGGTTATGGAAAGCTTCTGTGAGGTAGTTAGCATCTTTTAGTGCTTTTGGTTTGATCCCAGAGCTTCTGGTTGAAGCATCACAAATTTCAATGCAAAGGGGTCATCTTCTTCCTCCTTGAGCCGCGGCCAACTTGCTTTTGGCTTGCTCCAGGTTGAAGGGTAATGAGGAGGGAACTTAGTAGATCATTTAAGTGCAAGTTAGATAGATTCTGGTCCAGTAATTGCAAAGATCCAATGTGAAGTTTAGCTTATGTTTAATGTTAAATATTATGCATGCCATGTGTTTGATAAAATGCCTAAGAGAGGAAAAATGTGGAATTTGGGTTTGCTGTAAATATGAAAGTTGTTCCAAATGTTTCCTTGAGCTTGATGCTCATTTCAGATCAAAGTTGATCTGTGTGAAATAAAGTTTGGAGCAATGTGAACCTTATATGAAACTTGGCTTTGGTTCTGCTTGAACCAGCACACCTGGGTTCCAACCAAGGTGAGCACTGTGGTCCTAGCATGGTGTAGATCAACTTTGATATGTAAAGTTTTCATGTTTGATGTTGGGATTAAAAAATGTAGTTAAATCAACCTAAAATGTAAAGTTGGAACAAAACTATGTTCTAGGCTGTTTGCGAAGCCGCGACAGTGAGCTCCTGACTAATTTGGGGTCACTGAACGCGATGCTCACGTTAAAAACTGATTTTGAAGTCCCGGAGAAACAAAAATGCAAAATGGCTATGTTAGAGGAGTGTTCTATGGCCCGAAGTTTTCCTCGGGATGCGTGCTACCACAAATGTGTGAGCACGGTGTTCAGCAAGTTAAAAGTCACCTGTTGGAAGTGACGGTTTGTTAAAATGAGTTTCCAGTTGAAAGAACGAGCGAAAACAGTGCTCAAATGACACTATTAGTTAAATAATTAGAGGTTTTAAAATGGATCTGGGGTTTAAGTTGTGATTAGTGAATTCGAGGTTGATCAATATGTTTGATTCAGGTCTGTCCAGTTTGCATCTGGTTCTGAGCATACAGTCGATTCAGTCTTGTCGCCTGCGATTTGACAGGTGGGTTTATCTTCGGTCCGGGCTTTATCATTTCAGCCCTCTGTGTACGGTATTGGTTGGACCCCTGTTTTTGGTAGCTTAAATATTACTTTGAGCCTGCCTTCCTTTCGTTTCAGTTTATACTGCTTCATGCCTGAGTTATAACTTTTATCAGTTATCTGTTGCTTTACATAGTGCTTCCAGTATTTCATATCATTATTCTGGACATTGCCATGCCTGATTGGTCATTTGCTAGGTTATATACCTGATTATCAGTACATCCTGATTATATCTGATCCACGATATTTAGTTGCTGCTTATTCTTGCATATGAGTTGAGACTCAGTTGATTCTGATATTGCATCCTTGATTGGATTGTGTTGAGCTTGCTTTTCTGTTGATCAAATATTACACTGCTGAACACATAATTTTAATCAACTAAATGTTTTACTAAACGTCATAGGGTCGCCTGAGTCTGTTCTTGTTTGATAGGACAAAGACATTGCTCTTCGAAGTTTGGGCCTAAAACCTGTTTTCAAACTAGTTTCCGCAAAAATATGTGTTTAGTTTTGTATGTTTGGTTGGTCTGTATGATTGAGTTGAGATTTGCTGTTGATCTTATGTTGAGTTGAGATTTGCCTTGGATCTTGCATATGAGTTGAGATTGAGTTGATTAGTTGCTGATCATTCCTGCATGAAAGTTGAGATTCAGTTGATTGCATCATAGTGGGGATTTCCCGGCTTATTGCCGATTACCCGGTCAGTGGACCGTGAGTTTGAGCATTTGCATTTGATCGCCCGCACCGTTGTACTTCACGAACATTGCTGGGGTCGCGCCCCGTGGAAATGTTCTTTACCGGTAAAGTGGTTAGCAATAGCGACCCGTGACCCCTTTGTGGAGGGAAACGTCAACCCGCTAGTGCCAGCTGGGCAAATTCGCCTGAGGTTTGTGGAACCAATATGGTGGCTTGTGATTGGATAATTTGATATATCCTCTACTTGATGCATATGTTGCTTTTAAACTGCTTTGGTCTTATCTCATGATTCCTGATTCTGTTGTCAGCATATTCATTGTTTGATGCCTGTCTATACAGTTATTCAGCATGCTCGGTTCATTATATTCCTGTCATGATTATACATATTCCTGTTGATTATTCATTCGCTTCATAATCATGCTTACCTAATGTGATTATTACTATCCTCTAGTATTGTATACCAGTAGGTACGATCTGCTATTTCTCGGCTCGTCGTGCCCACTGGGATACACTCCGGTGTGTCTCACACCCTCGGGTGACTGTTTTTTAGGTCGAGCGGGTGTTGGGATGTCGGGACGAATTGGAGAGGTATCGATATAGAGGTTTCTCCTGGACAGCCGAAAAGTTATGTAATAGATGTTTGAGAGAAAGGATTTTGTATTTTAGTTGTATATTTGTAAAGATAGTTGTAAGGTTTTCTTGTAATATTATTTGTAGTACGTAGTTAGTACTCTGATGTTGTTGCTAAGCTAGCCGTGCATATATAGAAAATGCTCAATTCCAAAGGGGATTGGGACTCTTCTATATATGTGGCGGTCTGTCATTGCCCTGGCTGCTTTTGCAACTCTGATTAAAAAAAAAATTTTATACACTGGTTTTTGAACTCGGGCTGTTTGCGAAGCCGCGACAGTGAGCTCCTGACTAATTTGGGGTCACTAAACGCGATGCTCGCGTTAAAAACTGATTTTGAAGTCCCGGAGAAACAAAAATGCAAAATGGCTATGTTAGAGGAGTGTTTTATGGCCCGAAGTTTTCCTCGGGATGCGTGCTGCCACAAATGTGTGAGCACGGTGTTCAGCAAGTTAAAAGTCACCTGCTGGAAGTGACGGTTTGTTAAAATGAGTTTCCAGTTGAAAGAACGAGCGAAAACAGTGCTCAAATGACACTATTAGTTAAATAATTAGAGGTTTTAAAATGGATCTGGGGTTTAAGTTGTGATTAGTGAATTCGAGGTTGATCAATATGTTTGATTCAGGTCTGTCCAGTTTGCATCTGGTTCTGAGCATACAGTCGATTCAGTCTTGTCGCCTGCGATTTGAAAGGTGGGTTTATCTTCGGTCCGGGCTTTATCATTTCGGCCCTCTGTGTACGGTATTGGTTGGACCCCTATTTTTGGTAGCTTAAATATTACTTTGAGCCTGCCTTCCTTTCGTTTCAGTTTATACTGCTTCATGCCTGAGTTATAACTTTTATCAGTTATCTGTTGCTTTACATAGTGCTTCCAGTATTTCATATCATTATTCTGGACATTGCCATGCCTGATTGGTCATTTGCTAGGTTATATACCTGATTATCAGTATATCCTGATTATATCTGATCCATGATATTTAGTTGCTGCTTATTCTTGCATATGAGTTGAGACTCAGTTGATTCTGGTATTGCATCCTTGATTGGATTGTGTTGAGCTTGCTTTTCTGTTGATCAAATATTACACTGCTGAACACATAATTTTAATCAACTAAATGTTTTACTAAACGTCGTAGGGTCGCCTGAGTCTGTTCTTGTTTGATAGGACAAAGGCATTGCTCTTCGAAGTTTGGGCCTAAAACCTGTTTTCAAACTAGTTTCCGCAAAAATATGTGTTTAGTTTTGTATGTTTGGTTGGTCTGTATGATTGAGTTGAGATTTGCTGTTGATCTTATGTTGAGTTGAGATTTGCCTTGGATCTTGCATATGAGTTGAGATTGAGTTGATTAGTTGCTGATCATTCCTGCATGAAAGTTGAGATTCAGTTGATTGCATCCCACTGGGGATTTCCCGGCTTATTGCCGATTACCCGGTCAGTGGACCGTGAGTTTGAGCATTTGCATTTGATCGCCCGCACCGTTGTACTTCACGAACATTGCCGGGGTCGCGCCCCGTGGAAATGTTCTTTACCGGTAAAGTGGTTAGCAATAGCGACCCGTGACCCCTTTGTGGAGGGAAACGTCAACCCGCTGGTGCCAGCTGGGCAAATTCGCCTGAGGTTTGTGGAACCAATATGGTGGCTTGAGATTGGATAATTTGATATATCCTCTACTTGATGCATATGTTGCTTTTAGACTGCTTTGGTCTTATCTCATGATTCCTGATTCTGTTGTCAGCATATTCATTGTTTGATGCCTGTCTATACAGTTATTCAGCATGCTCGGTTCATTATATTCCTGTCATGATTATACATATTCCTGTTGATTATTCATTCGCTTCATAATCATGCTTACCTAATGTGATTATTACTATCCTCTAGTATTGTATACCAGTAGGTACGATCTGCTATTTCTCGGCTCGTCGTGCCCACTGGGATACACTCCGGTGTGTCTCACACCCTCGGGTGACTGTTTTTCAGGTCGAGCGGGTGTTGGGATGTCGGGACGAATTGGAGAGGTATCGATATAGAGGTTGACCCTGGACAGCCGAAAAGTTATGTAATAGATGTTTGAGAGAAAGGATTTTGTATTTCAGTTGTATATTTGTAAAGATAGTTGTAAGGTTTTCTTGTAATATTATTTGTAGTACGTAGTTAGTACTCTGATGTTGTTGCTAAGCTAGCCGTGCATATATAGAAAATGCTAAATTCCAAAGGGGATTGGGACTCTTCTATATATGTGGCGGTCTGTCATTGCCCTGGCTGTTTTTGCAACTCTGATTAAAAAAAAAAAATTTATACACTGGTTTTTGAACTCGGGGCGTGACAGATTAGATGGTATCAGAGCCAATAGCCAGCCGGAAGTGTGCGGCGAGTCTCGGCTGAGCCTGGGCCTAGATGACAGGGCTAGCGAGATGAGTCTCACATCGCCTGGTGATCTTGGGCTTGTGTGTGTGTGTTTGGGCTGACGAGGACGTCAGGCCTAAACGGGGGAGTCTGTGACGCCCTCAATAGTTCCACATCGGATGTGGATGGATTGTGATTGGGTTTATATGAGACTTGGACACTAGTAATAATAACTGGGCTTAAGCATTTTGGGCTGTGGTTTGGGCCCAACGAGTTATTATTGCTAGTGGGCCGGGTCGTTATACCGGGATCTTTTCTCCTAAATTAGCACAAGTATTGATTACATCTAGAAGTCTAGTGTAATAATCTGTAAACAATTCATGCTCTTCCATATGAATAGAGTCAAATTGACTTATAAGCATCTGGAGCTTTTGAATTTTTACAAGATTAGTACCCTCATGTGTAATTCTGAGAAATCCCAAATTTCCTTCGCGGTTTCACACGCAGAAATTCGTGTAAATTCAGTCGAGGAAAGAGAATTATATAAAGCGTTCATACCTTTCCCATTGTAAGAAGATCTTTCAATTTCCTCTTTGGACCATCTAGAGCGAGGTTTTGGGGTAGTAGAATTTCCTACTTCCTCAACACGATGCACCCAACCGTATTCCACGGTTTGCCATACTCGCTCATCAATTGAGATGAGAAACGCTCTCATCCGCACTTTCCAATAAGCATAATTGGTCCCATCAAAAAGAGGAGGTCTAAAAATATTACCACTTTCACCCGACATGATAGATAAACCTAAAACCCGCTCCGATACCACTTGTAGGTTTTTGGATCCCCAAGGATCTAAATAGGTACTATCAAACAACTAGAGGGGGGGTGAATAGGTGTAATACTTATAAAACCAATCTCAGTGCAAAATAAAAACCAATGCGGAAAATAAAAATAGCACACCGAGATATACGTGGAAACTCCAATCCAGGAGAAAAACCACGGGACCAACACACAATAACAATCCACTAAGAATAGAAGAATAACAAGGTGATTACCGACTCCACGGACTCAAACCCCTCCTTCAACTTCTTCGGACCTTGCGCTCACCGATTGCACGTCCACTGCACACGTTCGAATCCACAAACGCCACTCGAATCCACGAGCACACGTTTCGAATACACGAAACGCCTTCAACACATTGAATCCACGATGCTACGTTGAATCCACGACGCAAACTTGATAAAAGTTTCGATGGTGATCCTTTGCTTAGATTATCATTGAAGAACCGTAGAAGGAATCTCTAAGCAAAGACTAGATCAATTCGACAAAAGATAGATCTTGGAAGAACCGTCGAATTGACCTAAAAGAGGCTATAAAGAAGAACGATAAAAACCTAGCCTCTAGGGTTGCTCTCAAGTGTTTTTTAAATTGATCGATAGTTTTTGAGAAACCCTAAATGTCTATTTATAGTTTAGAAACCTTTGGAAAGAGATAAGCATCAAAAACTGACATAACAGAAATTTTCCCGTACGACGATCCGGATCGGATTTACGGCGATCCTGACTGCCGTCTTTTTTCAGCAATTCCTGAAAAAACAAGGTTTGGGATCCGGATTGGAATTCTGATCCGGATCGGAATTCTGATCCGGATCGGTTCAGGATCAGAAATTCTGAAACATCCAATTTGTCCAGTTTTTGATTTTTAAGCAATGAAAACTTATCCAAGTGTTTCTAAACCACTCAAATGTATTCGGATCACCAAAATTATTTAGTTAAACGTACCTGATCAATCCGAATCCATTTTCCTTAAGATTGATGTAATTGATCCACAATTCTTCTACTTCAATCTTCAAGACTCAAAACACTGAGTGTCAACTTGAGATCTTGTTGAATCTTCTCTAAGTCTTCGATTGCTGATTGACAATTTGATCACTTCAAGACTCCGACTCTACTCAACAACTCAACTACTCAACTCACGAAATATGCCAACACAAAAAGCCGTAACAGGATGCACTCCCCTTGGTCCCAGCAAGTGTTCTGGGTAGGTGGCCGGCGGCGGGGAAGCGCGCCGGCGCCGGAGCACCAAGCTCGGCCAACTTGTAAAAACCCGAAAAACTAGGGCATTAAATTTCTCCAAAAATACTCAACCATATTCACCCAAACTTTGCAGAATTAATAAACATGTCCTACAGTCCTGGCATACCAATTTTTAGCTATTTTGGTTCATTGGTTGCATAGTTATGCCGAGGCGGAGCACTATTAGGTTTCCGGCAATAATTGGCTCCCGCCGGCCAAGCAACATGCATGGGAGCTCGGGGCTTGGCACGTAGCATCCTAAGGACCTAAGAGGTCCACTGCTAATGGTCTCGGGCTCATACAACCAAAGGTTTGGAAAACCTTACCTTGGCCGTATTCGGAGAAGATGGAGGAAGCCGGAATGGGTTCCTCTTCCACGCGCGGCCACGGCTAGCTCCACAGTGATCCTTAGATGCAGTAAATCACCACAGGGACCTCCCAGACCTCTAGGTTGAAGTTTGGTTCCAACCTTCTTTTTCTCTCTCTCTCTCTCGGGTGTCTCTCATGGGTTTGTGTCCTCGGCCTCCCCAGCAACCCCGGCATCATGTGGAGGATACAGAGGAGATGTTGATGCCTCGTATCCATCCCACAGACCCCTCGTGAACCAGCCACAAAGGAGATCAAAGGTCACTTGCAATGAATGCTAGATTTTTTTGCAAAAATCCCTTAAACTAGGTTCACACTTAACCTAAAACCCTAGCAGGCTATTTGTAGGTCACAAATGTACCCAGAACCCTAACCTATAAGTCCCTTAAATTTTGGTACATAAAATATTAGGTATTTTCCAAAAATTCTTGCTTTTTCGGTGTTTTTCACGCTTTTTGAGAAAATCCGCTCGACGAATTGCGAAATGGACTTCGCCACGACGTCCGGCTCATCGAGACCTGTCAAGTAGCGTATTCATCTGTTTGATTTGGCGCTCGTACGAAATCTCGGGCCATTTAGTTCCGTATGTCGCAAACCGACGCACGCACTTCGATGCACCCGGATCGCCAAACGCGAAATCCGTCAGTGTCATTGTGAGGACCCGGAATTCCCACTTATTGATCACTGTTGCGTTTACTGCTTCTGGAGGTAATTGTGGCGCGTTGGCGGGGTTTGTGCACATTTTGGACACAAGTGATGGACTTCGGGCTTTAAAGGAGATCCCGTGGGAATTTGGAAGACCCGTCGGGTGTTTAGAAGAGGTTTCGCGCGATTCAGATGTCAAATTGGACTCCGGGCGAAGTTTGGATAAAGGATTACCTCTCTGGTCGCCTTCGGGAATATTTAGAGTTGGAATTTAGCAAATCAGACTTCAGGTTTGGACCCGACGGGGAAAATCGGATCGAGTGGGCATTCGGCAAATTTTCGGATGAGAATTTGGAAAAACTGACATCGTTTTCGGATTCAGCGCGCGAAATCGCTAAGTTTGGACTATCTACTTGTTTGATTTGGAGCCCGGATGAAGTGCGCGCTTTTCGAGGCGCGTGCACGGATCCCGAGGTGCGGCACGCTTTTCGAGGCGGCGTCGCGTGGCTCGGAGCGCGGCGGCGCACTGCACGAGGCGCGCAGGCGCCTTAGGAACGCGCTCCTGCGCGGGTGACGCAGGGGCCGCCACGTGGCGGGCCCCCGTTGGCGCCCGCGCGGTAGGGGAGCGGGGGCTTCGGTGTGGCGCTCGCGGTGTCCCGCGCGCATGTAGCGCGCGGGTGCGGCGCCTGCGTGGCACGCGGTGACGCGTGCCGCGTGGCTCTGTGGGCGCGCGCGTGGACCGGGTGTGCGCGCCCATGTCCCGTGGACCGGGGGAGGATGGCTCCCCGTTGGCTGCCGTGGTGGACCTGGACTGTGGACCGGGTCCGTGGACCACCTCCCTCTTCCCCTTTTTCTTCTTCTTCTTCTTTCTCCCCCGCGCCATTTTCTCCTATTTTCTTTCTTTCTTCTCCACCCGAGCGAGAGAGGGAGTGAGGAGGGAATTTTTGGGTGGCGCGGCGGTGCGCCGTGGACCTCGCGAAGCGCGCGAGGTGTTCCAAGGAGGCGGTTGGGCAGCGCGACGCGGTCGAGGTAGGTCCCACGTGTTATTCTTGCGGTATTTTTGGCACAGTTTTGGAGCGTCCTTTTGGACATTGGATTTGACCCCTTACTCTCGTCTGTGTTAGGGATCGTGTTTTATTGCTCCGTTTTGCGTGCGGACCCCGACGGCGTGCACCGTTTTGCGTGCGGACTCCGTTTTGCGCGCGGGTTTCGGCACCGTGCACCGTTTTGCGTGCGGACTCCGTTTTGCGCGCGGGTTTTGGCACCGTGTTCCGTTTTGCGTGCGGACTCCGTTTTGCGCGCGGGTTCCGGCATCGTGCTCCGTTTTGCGTGCGGATTCCGGCGGTGTGCACCATTTTGCGTGCAACTTGTTGTACGAGCTCGGATTGAGTCGTGCTTTTACACTCTTTGGATCTACGCGTCGCAAGGATTACCGTCGTGTTTTTCGGGGAATTTGCTGAGATCCGCCCGAATGTATACTTCTTTCCCCTTTACTGTGCGGCGTATTACAGTTGTGTTTGTTGTGGACTTTCGCGCTCACCGCGTTGTGGAATTTGTAACTCGGCCTCCGGGACTCGGATTTTGGCGTGCAGGTACTCGTTTCGAAGGGCTCGACGCGACGATCGCGTCCGTATTTTTGGTGGATTTTTCTGAGTCCGTTCTGCAGGTGAAAATTGCACATTTTCAGGGCTGGTTCCGGTAGATGGTGTATACTTGGATATTTTAGCATAAAGTGTAACCTTGGACCTTTTGTTGTACCCAGGAGGGTTCGCGAGTATTTTTGGAACACTGCTAGGAGCCGAGGTTTGCGAGACTTGTACCGTGGTTACGGGTTCATCTGATTGTGCGTGCAAGTGGCCACGCTCTTCACCGACTCCAGGTTTGCCTTGGATTGAGCACTTCAGGTGGGTAAGCTTAATTTAGTAACTGTATAAGACTTTTATATCATGGTGAATGTAAGTGCACATGTGGGGTTATCATCCCTCTATGATTGATAACAGGCGTATTTGATGTACAACCGATATGAGCGAGAGGTAAGCAAGGAATGGCCCACTTGGGTGAGATTGGTATACCATAGTAGGAATGTTTTAGCATGCTTTACTAATATATGCTTCACCCACTTTTATTATTTCTGAGAACAAAGCATGCGTGCATGGACATGTAGTTAGGCCATCTTTTACCGGTGCACTACTTTTGGAACTTGACTTAGGAGAAACCATGTTATCCTTTTCTCCTTCTTTGTTAGTCAGGTGGTCTGTGTTGCTCAGGTTCGAGCAGGGGTGCTGTGTAGTGTAGTCGGGACTTGGTGTCTGGGACAGGTTGGATTAGTTGTGGGGCTTTGCGGCAACCGCGGATATTGGGCGGTTGACCGGACATTTATTTTTGCACCAGATTGGGTATCTGATTTTCTCTAGTGGATGGGTTTTCCAACTTTGATCAGAGTCATGATCCAGTCCTGCTGATTATGATACTTATGATACTGGATATTGAGATACTTTACTCGTGTGGGTCGCTCCCCTCGAGTGCCACTCCGGAGTGCGTGGCAGACAGACTTTGAGTCCTTGAGACTCCTTTGCTTCGGTGTTATGCGTAGGCTGGCATACCCGTCGCGGCAGGCAGAGTAGGCAGTACCAGTGTCTACTGGTGGCATTAGATTGGGCTTATTACAGGCTTTTGCTTTATAGTTGCGCTCGTGTCAGGGGGACCGAGTGAAGTTTAGTGGCGGTGTTTGGACCCGTGCTAGTGTTGTTGGGAACCGTTTGGGGGTACAGTGGTCCCAAGGTCATTGTGGGTTGTTGACCGTTATAGGCAGGCATAGCAGGCATAGGCAGGCATGGCAGGCATAGTAGGCATTGGCAGGCATAGGCAGGCATAGGCAGGCAGAGCAGGCATGGCAGGCATAGTAGGCATAGGCAGGCAGGGCAGGCATAGGCAGGCAGAGCAGGCATGGCAGGCATAGGCAGGCATAGGCAGGCAGAGCAGGCATAGTAGGCATAGGCAGGCAGGGCAGGCATAGGCAGGCATGGCAGGCATAGGCAGGCATAGCAGGCATAGGCAGGCATGGCAGGCAGGCAGGCATGGCAGGCATAGTAGGCATAGGCAGGCAGGGCAGGCATAGGCAGGCAGAGCAGGCATGGCAGGCATAGGCAGGCAGAGCAGGCATGGCAGGCATAGCAGGCATAGGCAGGCTTAGGCAGGCATAGCAGGCATGGCAGGCATAGCCGGCATGGTAGGCATAGCAAGCTTAGTGGCTTGATAGCTGTTGAGAGGGTCCAGCTCCTTTTTATACGTCTCTACGGCTTTGGTTAGCTTTTTGTCTTTTGAGGACTTGGTGGGCAGACCGTCGGTCCTGGCGGTGGTACCCACTGAGAACTCCCTCCTTTGGTGTAGTTCTCACACCCTCTGGGGTTTTCCCCCTTCTTTTTCCTTCCTCTCCTTTGTTTTGCAGAGTCTTAGCGGGTGTTGCTGATTCTGCGGTTGTTGATCGAGGTGAGGGAGTCGCGAGCTAGATCCCTACCCATGTTTGGAGAGTAGCGGTACCCCTTCAGAGGAGAGCTTCAGTAGATTAGTTGTTTTTTTTCCTCTTTTGAGAGACTGATGTAGTGAGGATATGATATGTATTGTGTAGAGTACCGGGTCTTTGGATAGCGCGCCGACCACACAGATGACTTGGAGCAGAGAGTTGCCTTGAGCATGTTGCATATGAGTTTACAGTTGATGCCGGGTTGATTCGGATCAACGCGGAAGCTCCAGCTCGATTCGGGAGGTTCCGGACTGTCGCGGAGGACCCGGAGGCAAAAAGTGAGTCGGAATTGGCAATTTTGGAGCCGGTAATTGATTTGAGCACCCCGACTCAACGGATGAGCTTTTTGAAGAGAAAAAGTTGTGGACACGTGTATTTTCGATTTACAGCGAGGTTCGGGAGGTTCCGGACTGACGCGGAGGACCCGGAGGCAAAAAGTGAGTCGGAACTGGCAATTTTGGAGCCGGTAATTGATTTGAGCACCCCGACTCAACGGATGAGCTTTTTGAAGAGAAAAAGCTGTGGACACGGGTATTTTCGATTTACAGCGAGGTTCGGGAGGTTCCGGGCTGACGCGGAGGACCCGGAGGCAAAAAGTGAGTCGGAACTGGCAATTTTGGAGCCGGTAATTGATTTGAGCACCCCGACTCAACGGATGAGCTTTTTGAAGAGAAAAAGCTGTGAGCGCGTGTATTTTCGATTTACAGCAGAGTTCGGGAGGTTCCGGGCAGCGGCGGAGAGCCCGAAGGCAAAAAGTGAGTTGGAGTAGGATTTTTGGGAATTAATTAATTAGTTAATTAATTAAATAAAGCTTTTTGCTTTATAAAAGCTTCCACCTCTCCCTCTGCAGCAGAGAAAGAAAGAAAAGGAAGGAAGAAAGAAAGGAAAAGAAAAGAGAGGAAAAGGAAGAAGAAGAAGAAGAAAGGAAGGGTTTTGAGGCGTTTTTGATCTTGGACTCGCCGTTGGAGGCCGCGTGGAGCTCGTGGGCGTGCGGCGAGCGGCGACGAGGTAAGCAAAATTCAGATTTTTGGAGGTTTATGCAGTTTTTGGAGTTTTTGAGCTTTGAGGTTGTTTAATTGGTTTTTAAAATGCAAAAATTGGATTTTGGGGATTTTTCGGATGTTTTGGGAATTTTTATAAATTTATTTGATTTTTCGTCGCCGGCGGCCGCGCGCGCGCGCAACGGCGCACGCGCGGCGCCAGGGTGCTACTGTTGGCAGCACCCTGCGGCGGCAGTGCCGCTGGGCGCGGCGCCGCGTGCAGCAAAGTGCTGCACGCGACGCTGCCAGGCCGCGCGCAGGCGCGCGCGGCAGGGCCGCGCGCAGGCGCGCGCGGCACTGCCTGGCCGCGCGCAGGCGCGCGCGCGGCACTGCTTGGCCGCGCGAGGGCGCGCGCGGCACCGCCTGGCCGCGCGCGGGGGTGCGCGGCACCGCCTGGCCGCGCGCAGGCGCGCGCGGCATTGCCGCGCGCGGCAGGGCCGCCCGCGGGCCTGCGCGGGCGCGCGGGCGCGCGCGGTCGCCCGCGGGCCTGCGCGGGCGCGCGGGCGCGCGCGGCCGCGCGCAGCGCCGCAGGGCGCTGCGCGCAGAGCCGCTGGGCACCGCGCGGCGCGCTCCGGCACCGCGCAGCGGGTCGCTGCGCGGTGCTGCTTGGTTTGGCTCCGTGCGGCGGGCCTCCCTCGTCGCGTGGCTGTGTTTTTCGCCGCTCGGCGTGCCCCGGGACAGCGGCGGCACCTTGGTTCGCGTGCCGGCGCCGCTTTTACCGTCAGGCGCAGTTTTTCGCCGACGGAGCTGTTTTTCGCAAGCCGTTTCTCGCTGGTTTTCGAGCAGATTTCGCAAGCGGTTTCGCGCGCAGGTTTCGCTGTTTTCCGCTGTTTTTGCGAGCGGTTTTCGCAGGATTTTCGCAAGCTGATTTTCGAGCTGTTTTTCGCCGTCGGGCGCAGTTTTTCGCCGACGGAGCAGTTTTTCGCAAGCTGTTTTCGCAAGCCGGTTTTGAGCAGTTTTTGCAAGCAGTTTGTGAGCAGATTTTGAGCGGTTTTCGCGAGCAGTTTCGCAGGGTTTTCGCGAACTGTTTTGCTAGCAGATTTTGCCTGTTTTTCGCCGTCGGGCGCAGTTTTTCGCCGACGGAGCTATTTTTCGCCGCCGCGTGCTGTTTTTCGCCGTCGGGCGCAGTTTTTCGCCGACGGAGCTGTTTTTCGCCGCCGCGTGCTGTTTTTCGCCGTCGGGCGCTGGTTTTCGCTGACGGAGGCTGTTTTCGCCGACGGAAGCTGTTTTTCGCCGTCGGATGCTCGGTTTTGACTGTGTTGATTGATTTTGCGATTTCTTCACTTCTGGCAGCTTGCGGTGTGGTTTTTAGCTTCCGCCGGGGGCGGTTGTTGGTTTTTCCGTCGCATGGACCCGCCGGCTTGTTTCGGGACATCCGCGGAGTGCGCGGTCGTGTGGTTGGACGCAGCGTGCTCCGTTTTGCGTGCGGACCTCGTGGAGGCAAGGTAAGTCCCGCTGAGCCCAATTGCAAGTGTCGACGAGCAATTGGTGGCATTCTGAGGTGGGTTGGTTTTTCTCTCCAAGTCTACGGACTTCCTTCTAATTCTATTGTGATAGGATTGCATGCTAGTTTAAGTGTTTTCTTGGAACTTAACTAGCACCCCCGTCATATGTGCATGTGTTTGACCAGACCAATAGAGAACCTTAATCTGGGCTAGGTTCTTTCATGTTTTAGACATCCCACACCGTGCATATCCTTCTGGACATAGTGTTCCTCGCCCGGGTAGTGGGCTGAGTGGTCAGAGTGTTGTGGGACGGGTGTTGCACTCGGGCCGGGGGGGCCGAGTGGGGTCTGGTGGCTGGGTTAGGCCAGTGTTGGTGCGTGGGGAACCGTTTCAGGTAAACGGTGGTCCCGGGGTTTTCCTTTCCGCTGTTCTTCTCGTCACCACCCTGATGTGATCGTGGTGCACGTGTGTTAGCAGGACCTTGAACCCAGAACCCTTTTTGGACGAATACATGATTTTGGTCAGGCAGTGATTTCTTCCAAGCCTCGCAAAGTCGCCTGAGTCTGTTCTTGTTTGATAGGACGAGGGCATTAGCTCTTCGAGGCTTGGGCATAAAACTTGATTTCAAAGGGTTTTCCTAATAAGACTAAAAATCATTAAAAGATGGATTTCTCTCAGATTGAATGGTTTTCTAAAATAAATGACATGGTTTCTTATAAACTTATCCACCCGAGCGGATTCGAGTGATCTGGGTTCTAAGGGCTGTTCTCTTTCTTGGGGGCGTAGGTGTTAGTCTCCTGGGGTCTCGGACCCTTCGTAGATCTGGCTGTGGAGCATCTCCGGCCATGAGTTGTGTGTTGAGTTCAGTGGGTGTTCTTGTGGGAGCCGTTGGGAGAGACGGTGGTCCTAGCTGTGAGGTACTTTCATGGAGCGGGTCAGTGTTGTGAGATTGAGTCGTGGAGGGTTCTCCGACTGAGTTGTGCTTTGAGCACCGAGATACCGATCTGTTTGATCGAGGACTATAGCCTGCAGGAGCCGCTTGTGAGACAGTGTTACTGATGAGATACTTGAGTTCGGTGGGGTCGCACCCCTCGAGCTACGCCCCGGGTGCGTTGTTGATTCCGAGCCTGATGAGGCTGTGATGATGATGCCGAGCCTGACGAGGCTGCGATGATGTGCCTAGTTCATATACTAGAGGTCGCTTGATACCCCTGGCCGAGCTACCATGGGGTCACTGTGTGAGATATCGAGTTTGTCCGATTGGACACCCTGGTTGATACACCAGGGGGCGCAGGCTTGACTCGACTGGACCAGTGGGGCAGTCACTGAGATTTGGGTTACACTGAGAGAGTGATGGCGTAGCATGTGTCATAGTAGGGCGTCTTAGGCTTAGTACTTGTGACATATTGTCAGCAGTGAGTGGCTGCATACCATCATCCATAGTCTCCTCCTATTGAGCATAGTAGATAGAGGCGTGATAGCTGTAGATTCTTTTCCAGCTTATTTTCATTATCAGTCTTATCTGTTATCTTATGCCTCTGGTAGACTTAGTGGGCAGACCGTGGTTCTTGGAGACGGTACCCACTGAGAACTACTGTAGGATGTAGTTCTCACACCCTCTGTCGGTGACAGGTTGCTGAGGCTTTCTTCCGTTCCTGCTGGGCTTGACTGGACGGACCGAGGACAGGGAGTCGCGTGATAGTTCCCTACCAGCATTGTTACTTTAGAGAGAGGTAGATGTACCATCCCGGATTGTGGGAGTTGGTTATGTTTCCTGTTAGCTATCTCCCATTTGGATTCGTAGATGTTGTATATGTGACGCCCCATTTCCCAGGGGGTCACCCATCCTAGAACTACTCTAGCTCTAGCACGCTTAACTCTCATGTTCCTCTTGGATCTTGCTACCATCCAAAATGCTATAGCCGAGTTAGAGATTTAGTCCTATTATATCATTTATATATAGGACTAATACAAATTCCGGGGGTGTCACATTCTTCCCCCCTTTAAGCCCTGACGTCCACGTCAGGCTCAAGCACACTCACAAGCACCAGGCGATGTGAGACTCGTCTCACTAGCCTTAGCCGACCTTGTGAGGAGCTGCACTCCACTCACAACGGTCATTAGCCGGGGAGCCTCGCTCTACCCGCTATATAACCCTAGCTCAGCCGAGACTCATCTCACATTTCCGGCTGGTGAATGTCTCTGATACCAACTGTGACGCCCCATTTCCCAGGGGGTCACCCATCCTAGAACTACTCTAGCTCTAACACGCTTAACTCTCATGTTCCTCTTGGATCTTGCTACCATCCAAAATGCTATAGCCGAGTTAGAGATTTAGTCCTATTATATCATTTATATATAGGACTAATACAAATTCCGGGGGTGTCACAGTATAGGTGGACTTCTATTTGTATCATCTGTTTTTGGGAGATAGGCTATGTGTTGTTGCAACTTTGTAGTTGTGAAATTTTATAGTACAACTTTTTATCCGCTCTGATATCTGTGTAGCTGTAGTTTTGTCTTTTGCAGGCTAGACGCTTCGTCTGTACGGCAGTTTCCGTACAGATGGCGGATCTGTTAACGAGCCCGGGTCGCAGTTTCGACCCCGGGGCGTGACATATTGAGAGCCTGTACACTGATGTTTTTATTGGAGATACCTTCCGGTAGAGCTTTGATTTTTGTGTCTGAGGATGTTGTACTATTATCATTTTTGGGAGGTGGACATTATTGTATTATTTTCAGTTGTATAGTGGTTGTTTTTAGTTATACAGCAGTTTTATCTTATAGCTCTGATATCTGTTAGCTGTAGCACTTTTCTTGCAGGTAGGACGCTTCGCCTATGCGGAGTTTGGCATAGGTGGCGGATCTGTTGGCGCGGGTCGCAGTTTCGATCCCGGGGCGTGACAGTCATTGCGCTCAGAACGTCGAAATTAGCTAGGTTCGACTACTCATACCCCTATGTCAGGGTTCCAGACGGCGAAACGGCCGATAGTGGTCGAAAGGGATTAAAAATACAAGATTACTATTCACAACTTAAGTTGTGGGACCCATTCTTCTTCGCTGTTTTGCGGAAGATCCGACCGTCAGATCGTTGACAAGTGAATATGAAACTTTCATGTTTCGACGAGACGATCGCAATGGTGCTCTCGGATTTTCGAGATCAGGCCCCGATCAAAAGTCGATATTTCTGGGCCACTATTGATCCACTATGTCCCCAAATTTTTCCAAAATTACTAATTTTATAAATTCCAAAGTAAATTTAAAGTCTTTAATTTCTAGATTACTACAAGAAGTCCCTGGGAAAAAGACACCACGACGGGTGTGAGAACTACTTCCCACAGTAGTTCTCAGTGGGTGCCGCCAACAAGCCCGACGGTCTGCCCACTAAGTCTACTAGAGGCATAAAGTAACAGATGCAGTGCAGGAAAGAAAAGCTGGTAAATAACTCTACAGCTACTATGCCTCTATCTAGATGCTCAAGGAGTGGAACAGAAAGAAATAAGGTGCATCTACTATCCCTCAACTCAGATCACCCAATCTACACTGACTGCCACATCGGGTCCAGTCAAACCTGCGCCTACCTACTGCCGTTACATCCCGGAGGACCAGACTTACGTAGGGCGTCCGTGACTGCCAAAACTGGCCCAGCCAGAGGGACTGCGTCGACAAGTCGCGATAGCAAGTAACAAGCCCAACTCCGGAGTGGCACTCGAGGGGCGCGACCCCAACGAGGAAAGTATCCGCGCATCTCTTTCGAGCTCAAATGTGGCTCATGCAGGCTCTAATCCAAATCCTCGATCAACAAGATCGACTGTAACCAAGAAACACTGTCTCTCTCACAGGCTGGAAAACTACACAGCCAAGACCCACGGTCACTCTGATGGCTCCCAAGAACCCTGATCTACAGGCTGCTATAAGACTCCACTCGGTCCCCAGACACGAGTGTAAAAAAAATATCCCACAACAACTCGACCTCTCGGCCCACTACACGGGCAAGGAAAAAGCTAAGTCCAGACGATATAAAGAATAGCGATGTGGGAATGTCTAGAGCAATAAAAACCTAGCCCAAGTTGAAGTTTTCTACAGTCTGGCTGAACATGCTGCATATGGCGGGGGTGCTAGGTCAAATCCCAAGATAGCAATAAATTAACAAGTTGTAGGAAACAATATAACACATGAACAGCTAAATACATCAGGAACATCGATTCCTATATTCTAGCATGCTATACCAACAACATCAACAACATGTAAGTTCCTATATAGATATAATTAATGCACAGTTCGCAGATCTTGTAGACTAGGCCACCCACCTGTAAAGTCGATCTGTCCAGAGTCCCACAATAGAGAATACCAAGGAAATAATAACCCAAGTCTAACAGGTCCAGCACTGTCCACAAACCCTCCTGGGTACAACACAAGGCTACAGTTACACTTAAATCCCAAAATCTGCCAAGTATACAACACTTAAATTTCAGCCGCAAAGAAGTCAATTTTTCACCTGTATAAAGAGCTCCAAAAATTCTCTAATAAATGCCACAGCATTCCTCGCGTCGAACCCGTTGTAACGAGTACCTGCACACTCAAAACCGAGTTTCCTACACTGAGATAAAAATCCGGCAAGGGGAACACCCCAACACAAACTGTACAGAATTTCTGCATCAAAGAACTACAGAGAAAGGAGATTTTCACCTTCGTGAAAAATCCAGAAAAATCTGAGAAAAATTCAGGAGATTCCTTGCGAAATGTAGATGAAAATTGCCTTTTGAATCGCCTCGATCCGTCGTCTATACGAAAAGATACAGCTAGAACACCGCAGTGCTGTCCAAAAATCCGCGAAGAAAAAGGGGTCAAAAGGAAGCTCGGGAAACTCCAAGTTCAGCATGGAAAACGAGGAAACTAAAAACACCAAAGTTGGAGTCCAACCTGTCGCGAGTCCAACGACGCGAGAATTACCTAAATCGGAGGTCGGGGTGAGCCGGGGGAGCCCAAACACTGATAAGGGACGAAGCGGGTCGCCGGAAATCAAGCATCGCGCCGCGCCGTAAAATCGCGAACCTCGGGATGCGTGCCTCCAAAAATATTCAAAGATGCTCTGTGAAATGTCTCTCAGGTGGAGGAAGAAAATCCCTAAAGGAAACACTGTGAAAAACTGCCCAGAAAAAGAGCTAGGTGAGCCCAAAGTCCTCTATTTATAGGCCCAGCCCGCACACACCTTGGGCCGGTTTCGGGCGCCAAGATTCGGGCGCCCGAATCCGCCAGAGGGGGTCGCACGAAGCCCATCCGACGCGCCCGAAAATTTGTGGTGACGCCACGTGTACACACAACACGGGACAGCAAAGCAAGTGGCCCCGCTGCGCGCCACGTGTCCCCCCGCGGTCAGCGGGGTAGGTACGGCCCGCCACTCGCGTCGCGACGCATGGCGCACTCGAGTACGGCCGGCCTCTCGCGTCGCGACGCGTGGCGTACTCGAGTTCGGCCGACCGCCGTGTCAGGCGCCCCAGTGCGCGCTCCGTCCCGAGGCGGGTCTCCACGCTTTCGCTGCGCCGCGCAAGCTGAACCCACCTATAGGAGACTGCCACGCGTCCCATGCACCGGGTCCACGCACCCACTTTTGGGTTCCGTGGACCGCGCCGTGTGCGCCCACCAACCAGGGCACGACACGTGGTTCCCGCTCAGAACCATGCGCCGCCGTTCAAACCGTGCACCGACGCTTAATTCCCCGTGGACCGCGCACCGAAAGCCAACCAATCCCCGCCTGCCACGTGTCCCGCGCCGTGCTCATGCACCCAGCCGCGCCGCTCCGTGGACCGAACACCGCAAACCGACCAATGACAGGCCGCCACGTGGCAGCCGGCGGTCCACAGTCACCTCCCATGCATTGAAAAACCCTGAAAACTTCCGGAAGCCCGTTTTTGGTCATCCGGACTCCAAATTTAACAAGCAAATAGCCGTTTTCAAGCGTTTTTCCGCGCTGAATCCAAATCCAACCTCTGTTTGGCCCAAATCCTTTTCTAAAATTCGGCAAATACAGCCGAAGGCCAAATCAGCTATCAATGTCTCACAAGTTCCATCTGTGGCATTCCTTTGATGCACCATGGGCCAGACACACCAACACTAGGTGTTCTACACAGTGGATTCACGAGGAAAGTTTGCATGGGAACCTAGGCCACCACAATACACATGTTCCAAGTATTTCTAATATTTTCTGCGCACCACTGTGGAGTCGGGGCTCAACAAAACCAGTCCTCAAACGGCGCACAATGCCCGGAAAATTCCGATTCAAGCTGGGGCTTCCGCGTCGATCCGAATCCACCCGAACTCATCTGGAAACATATATGGAACACGCCCAAGGCGATTTCTCCGCACCACTCCATCTTGCGGGGTCGGTACACTCTACAAAGTTCCGGTACTCTTGTCACGCCCCGGGGGGTTTTTACGCGCGGAGCGGTTGCCACCGATGCTCCCAAAATTTCACATATATTTTTTTTTTGAAACCAATCTCCCCCGGCGCGTGCCCAGACCCGCCGCATATACAAATTCACTCTGCAAACGGGCAGAGTCTCCTTTGTATATGCACGACGTCCTGATTACAAAGTTCACATAAGCATGCCTTTAACCACACTAGACTGGTTGCCAATCACATACAGTCATTTTCAACAACATACAATCAATTTCCTCAAGTAATAAAGGGGCCGACTATTTTTGAAAGGATAAAACCACAGGGTTTTGAATGCGATCCCCACTCGACATCAGGTTTTATAAGACTATTTTCGAAACCACATAAATCCACAGAATTTGAAATCGGTACCCACCCGACACCAGGTTTAATAAAACTAATTTCGAAATCACATAAATCCTCAGAATTTGAAAACGGCGCTCACACGGCACCCGTATTTTTAAAACAGTTTTCGCAACATTTTCCATGTTTCTTGTTTGTAGTTTGAAAGCGGCCAAGTAAAGAAGTAAGAACAAACACCCAACCAAAAGAGTTATAAAAATAGTCCAACATCCACATCGATCCCACGGGGGTATCGCGATCCACAACTAGCTACAATGCGTAATGAAATGAACCGAGAAGGTAAAGTAAACCGTATCTGTAGCCTCTAAGGGCCAGAAGATTGCTCATGCGGCCTCACCAACGCCCTAGCACTCGCCCCTGGACGGACTAGACGAACCTATCACAGAGTGGGAAGTCAGTGACCAGAAACAATAATAAAAGCAATAATGCTAAAGTATGGCAAATCATGGTAAAAACCGGAGCAATCAACAATAAAGAACCCTGTGCACACCAAACAATGAAGAACCCTGTGCATACCAAACAATGAAGAACCCTGTGCATACCAAACAATGAAGAACCCTGTGCATACCAAACCGGGCACCTCCCCCGGCAACCACACCGAGCACCTGCCTCGGGAACCCCTGCCGAGCACCTGCCTCGGCCGCCGAGCACCTGCCTCGGCCGCCGAGCACCCACCTCGGCATCACCGCTCACACCCCCCACCCACGGGGGCCCCCATTCCTAACGTCACCATCACGTGGGGTACACGGGTCAACGTACAACTTTTTCGGAAAAGCACACCCTTGCGGGGGCCAAGCCGCCGGTGTGCGTGCAGTAACACG
Organism: Tillandsia leiboldiana; assembly: GCA_029204045.2. NCBI lineage: Eukaryota > Viridiplantae > Streptophyta > Magnoliopsida > Poales > Bromeliaceae > Tillandsia > Tillandsia leiboldiana. The sequence goes on from JAQNDB010000738.1 coordinate 47,261, forward strand.
AGCCTCGACCGAGATCCAACCTCGGCCATCTAGACCGAGCACCAACCTCGGTAAGCCAGACCGAGCACCTGCCTCGGTTACCTCCCAGAACATGATGTATTGTCGGGCACAACGACCCTCAGTCGCCATAAACATAGTGATAATAAAACATAAGCATGAACGGGGTTAGCAACATTTCAACGTGTCAAACCTTTGCTCTTACCAATTGCTCTCGTTTCCCGACTCAAGAACTGTCGGGAGAGGAAACCCACCTTTCGATGTCCGACTGGTCACACCGATCACCGTCCTCGTCGCTAGTACGCTCCAAACAACCCTACTATTGTTCGGAGGGGCGAACTGCCCATGTAGTCTTCCACCGCGACGTTCATTAAACCCGGAGGTCCACATCACCCCTTACAGGATATAAATAACCATAACGGAACCATACACAAAGATGTTCTAAGGGGTACCCACCAGGAACGTGAAGAAGAAGGTGTGCGGAAATTCCCAGTTATAACACTCCCACCCCGTGCCCGAAAAAGCTATAGTAAGGATTATTGTTAAAAATGTCGTCGCGGTCAAAAACACTCAAAAACGGGACGAAACAGGCCAAAAATGGAGCTTCTGGACACTCTGGCTGCAGCCTGGTGCACGGGTCCAGGCGTGGACCGGGTCCACGACAGAAAACGGCGGCGACACAGACCGGTTGCACGGCACGGTGAGCCGCTGGAGCGCGGCCAGCATCGCGGACCGGGCTCACGGCCACAGTGCCTGCGGCCGCAGACCGGGTGCACGCCACTGCGGTGCGCCATTGCGGCTCGGGCCGGGCCGCGCACGGGCTGGTGCGCGCGCCTGGTCCACGCGGTGGGGCTGTGAAGGCATACACCGGGTGCACGCCCGACCGGTGGACAGCGCGACCTGGCGCACGCATTCGTGCGCCGGGTCTGCGCCCCTGGGTCCGGAAGCTGTGCGCCGGGTGCACGCCAGGCCCTGTGGACCGCGCGGCCTGGCGCACGCATTCGTGCACCGGGTCCGCGCCCCATGGGCCCGGGATGTTACGGCTTTTTGTGTTGGCATATTTCGTGAGTTGAGTCGGAGTCTTGAAGTGATCAAATTGTCAATCAACAATTGAAGACTCAGAGAAGATTCAACAAGATCTCAAGTTGACACTCAGTGTTTTGAGTCTTGAAGATTGAAGTTGAAGAATTGTGGATCATATACATCAATCTTAAGGAAAATGGATTCGGATTGATCAGGTACGTTTAACTAAATAATTTTGGTGATCCGAATACATTTGTGTAGTTTAGAAACATTTGGATAAGTTTTCATTGCTTAAAAATCAAAAACTGGACAAATTGGATGTTCAGAGTCCAGTTCAAAATTTCTGATCCTGAACCGATCCGGATCAGAATTCCGATCCGGATCAGAATTCCGATCCGGATCCCGAACCTTGTTTTATCAGGAATTGCTGAAAAAAGACGACAGTCAGGATCGCCGTAAATCCGATCCGGATCGTCGTGCGGGAAAAAATCTGTTAAGTCAGTTTTTGATACTTATCTCTTTCCAAAGGTTTCTAAACTATAAATAGACATTTAGGGTTTCTCAAAAACTACCGATGAATTTATTAAACACTTGAGAGCAACCCTAGAGGCTAGGTTTTTATCGTTCTTCTTTATAGCCTCTTTTAGGTCAATTCGACGGTTCTTTCAAGAATATATCTTTTGTCGAATTGATCTAATCTTTGCTTAGAGATTTCTTCTACGGTTCCTCAATGAGAATCTAAGCAAAGGATCACCATCGAAGCCAATATTCTTACCGGCTGAGTTTGCGTCGTGGATTCGACGTGGCATCGTGGATTCAGTGTGCTAAAGGCGTTTCGTGGATTCGAAACGTGTGCTCGTGGATTCGAGTGGCGTTCGTGGATTCGAACGTGTGCAGTGGACGTGCAATCGGTGAGCGCAAGGTCCGAAGAAGTTGAAGGAGGGGTTTGAGTCCGTGGAGTCGGTAATCACCTTGTTATTCTTCTTTTCTTAGTGGATTGTTATTGCGTGTTGGTCCCGTGGTTTTTCTCCTGGATTGGAGTTTCCACGTATATCTCGGTGTGCTATTTTTATTTTCCGCATTGCTTTTTATTTTGCACTGAGATTGGTTTTATAAGTATTACACCTATTCACCCCCCTCTAGGTGTTTTTTCCCCTATTTAGATCCAAATATACATAACCCAACAAGTGGTATCGGAGCGGGAATAGGGTTGTAAACAATGGTTGAAGGTGGAAACATCAACAGACCTCCGTTCTTCGATGGAACAAATTATTCGTACTGGAAAGTACGGATGAAAGCCTTTTTAATTTCCATCGACGAACGGGTGTGGCAATCAATTGAATTAGGATGGTCTAATCCAACTGAAATTATTGCTGATGTTCGCACCATCAAACCTAGGTCGAAATGGACCAAGGAAGAGATAGATTTTTCTTCTTACAATGGCAAAGGGATTAATGCTCTATTTAATGCTTTGTCTCAAACAGAATTCTCTCGCGTCTCGGCATGTGAGACTGCGAAAGAAATCTGGGATGTTCTTCAAGTTACACATGAGGGAACTAACCTTGTGAAGATTCAGAAACTGCAAATGCTTACGAGCAAGTTTGACTCTATTTTCATGGCAGAAAATGAATCGTTCACAGACTATTACACACGATTGCAAGACATCGTAAACTCATGTGCTAACTTGGGAGAGAAGATTCCAGAATTTAAAATTGTAAGAAAAATTTTAAGAACTCTTCCTGAAAGATTTCGATCCAAGGTTACGGCCATTGAAACTATTAAACACCCGGACGAAATCCGTGTAGAAGAATTAGTTGGTTCATTACAAACTTATGAAATGACATTTCCTACTAACTATTCTTCTGGAAAAGCATCCTCTTCTAAGTCTTCAGGTTTAGCATTGAAAACAACAAAAGAAGAAGACGCGGATTCATCCTCCTCAGACGATGATGTAAACCTATCTATGGAGGACTTTGAGAAGCAGCTTGCTCTCTTGACGAGAAGATTTCGCCGAAACTTTCGAAGGGGTAACTCAAGCAAAACTCCATCCTTCGTAAAGTCGAAGAAAGGCAAAGGTTCTTCATGTTTCAAACCAAGAAAGCAAGAGGGTTTTTCTAAGGATAAGAAAAGCTCAGAAGGACAAGTCCAATGCTTCAAGTGCCGAGGGTACGGCCATATCTCAACGGAGTGTCCCAATAAGAATCCGTCAAAGAAGAAAGCGATGCAAGCCGTCACTTGGGATGACACCTCATCGTCAAATGAGTCATCGTCAAGTGATGAAGAAGATAACGCAACGGCGTTCCACGCGTCCACATCTTCACCCTTCATGTGCTTATTGGCAAGTACATCCGAGTCATTGTCCAACTCCTCCCAAGTTGAAAAGAATGCAACGGACGATGAATCGGATAATTCGGAAGGTGAAGATTTTGCTCTAGCCTACCACAGACTTTTGAGGGATTCAAAGAAACTGGCTAAGCAAAACAAGGGGTTGAGAGGGAGATTGCAGGATCTCGAAGAAGAAGTAAAAAGGGTAACTTCTCTCTCGACCGATCTTGAAGTGGAAAGGGATAATCTGATAACAGCAAATGCTTCACTTCAAGAGTCCAATGAGCAATTCGAGAAGAATTATGTAGATATGGTGAACAAAGCGAATTACTTCTTGAAGCTCAACGGCGAGGCCCGACAGGAAAAATTGGAAATGACAGAGACCATTCTCCAACTCAAGGATGACTTACAGCGATTTTCATCAGGAAGGAGTAAGTTGGATAAGCTTCTTGGTCTTGGTCAATCAAACAAGTTCGGCCTCGGATACAATCGAACTAAAGACAATTTTAGTTCGGTTGGGACAGTCTTTGTTCCCCAGTCGGTATCTCCTCCTCCGACACTGGAATTGACGACAAACAACGACAACAAACCTACTTCCCCCTCTTCGGAATTGTCAAGCACCAAGGTATGTTTTCGTTGTGGTATTGCAGGGCACATAAGGAGAAATTGCAAGATAGGAGCCAAACGCTCAACTCAAGCACTTCTTGCAACGACTACCAAAAGGGTGATTCCTCGGAAATCAAATGCAAATTATTCGAAGGAAAAGAGCGTCGGTAGTTCATCAAACAAGACGACGACGTCAAGGAAAAGCGATGATCAAACAAGACGCTTTCACCAAAGGTATCAACTTCACAATCATTTCCGACGTACACCAAAACTCGAAAGGTTTGGGTACGCAAAGGTGAAATCTTCCCTTGTCTTGTTACAAATATTTCCTTGCATGCATATGATAATTCGTCTTGGTATCTGGATAGCGGTTGTTCCCGTGACATGACCGGTGACAAAAACTGCTTTCAAAATTTTGAGAAAATCTCCGGAGGACTTGTAGTTTTCGGAGACGGTCAGTCTTCCAAAATTGTTGGAAAAGGAACAGTAGCTATTCCAGATGGCCCGATTCTGAATAATGTGTTATTTGTTGATGGCCTTAAGACTAACCTCATAAGTATCAGTCAACTTTGTGACAATGGTTTTTCAGATAATTTTTCATCTGTTGAATGCATTGTAACTGATAAGGACCATGTTTTCTTTTTAAAGGGGGTTAGATCTGAAAACAATTGTTATGTTGTTCCCAATAAAATTTCTAAAAATTGTAACTTAGCCTCTTTGAATAATGAAACACTTTGGCATGAAAGGCTAGGTCAAATAAACTTTAAGGAACTTGCTAGAATTTCAAACAAAGACGTGGTCAAGGGGGTTCCAAAACTTTCAATTAAACAAAACATTGTGTGTGGTGGTTGTCAAAAGGGAAAACAATCCAGGACTGCACACAAGAACTTGAACCACCTTGGTACTAATCGGCCCTTAGAATTATTGCATATGGATCTTATGGGGCCGACACGTCAACCATCCTTGGGAGGTAAATGGTATATTTTCTTATTGGTTGATGATATCTCTAGATACTCATGGGTAGCATTTTTAAAAGAGAAAGCTGATACTTTTGATTCTTTTCACGAGATTTGCCTTCGTATTATGATTGAAAAGAATGAAAAGATCATTCGTGTTAGAAGTGATAGAGGTGGAGAATTCATAATTCTAAATTCATTGATTTTTGCACTTCCAATGGCATTAAACATGAATTCTCAGCACCCTATACACCTCAACAGAATGGTGTAGTCGAGCGCAAAAACAGGGTTGTACAAGAGATGGCACGTGTTATGCTTCATAGCCGGAATTTACCGTTATATTTTTGGGCTGAAGCTGTGAACACTGCAATCTATGTTATTAATCGAGTTTATTTGCGCCCGGGAACGTTAAATACACCATATGAACTATGGTTTTGTAGAAAACCAAACATCAAATATTTTCGTATCTTTGGGAGTCGGTGTTACATTTTACGTGACCGCGAAAATCTTGGAAAATTTGACTCTCGAAGTGACGAAGGGATTTCATGGGTTATTCTACAAATAGTAGAGCATATCGGGTATTTAACTTGGAATCTAAAACGATCGTAGAATCCATAAATGTTAAAGTAGACGAAGCTTTCCACTTTGCATCTGATAAATCTACCCCTGATATCTCTCTTGATGATGATACTCCTGTAAATGCATCTTCTCATGATAATACTTACAATATTAATGATGCATCTAATGGTTCTTCAAGTTTATCTGATGTGCAGGAATCATCTCATATACCTCCGAGTACTCCATTACCTCAAACGTTACGCATCTCCAAGGATCATCCTGAATCAAACATCATTGGAGACCCACAAGAAGGAGTCAGAACTCGGAGACAGTTGGTTTGTGGATTCGCTTGTTACGTTTCCATGATCGAACCAAAGAACGTCGATGAAGCTCTTCAGGATGACTACTGGATTGAAGCAATGCAGGAAGAGCTCCATCAGTTTGAACGAACCAAAGTCTGGGAATTAACGACGCCTCCGAAGCAACACAATGTGATCGGTACTAAATGGATTTTCAAGAACAAAAAAAAATGAGGATGGCACCATCATCAGGAACAAAGCACGTTTAGTTGCTCAAGGCTACTCTCAAATAGAAGGTATAGACTTTGATGAAACGTTCGCCCCTGTAGCTAGACTCGAGTCCATTCGTATCTTATTCGCTATTGCTTGTCACTTTAAAATAAAACTCTTTCAAATGGACGTTAAGAGCGCGTTTTTAAATAGGTTTTTAAATGAGGAAGTTTATGTGGCTCAACCGAAAGGTTTTGTAGACTGTAAACTACCTAACCATGTTTTTCGTTTGAAAAAGGCTCTTTACGGTTTAAAACAAGCACCGCGAGCGTGGTACGAAAGGTTGACAAAGCACCTTTTGGAGAAGGGCTATACTCGAGGGGGAGCAGATCGGACTCTCTTTGGGAAGCATTATCAGGATAACTTCATTGTTGCACAAATCTATGTCGATGACATTGTATTTGGAGCAACAAAGGATAATGATGCTTCTAAATTCGCAGAAACCATGGAAAGCGAATTTGAGATGTCTATGATGGGCGAACTGACATACTTCCTTGGATTGCAAGTGAAACAAAATGGTGAAGGCATCCATTTGTGTCAATCCAAGTATGCAAAGGAGTTGGTAAAGAAATTCGGATTAGAAGATTCTAAAGATTTTCCTACTCCTATGGGAACTAGCAATAAGGGATTAGGAAGTGAATCTCTTAGTGATAGTGTAGACGAGAAACTCTATCGAAGTATGATTGGAAGTCTACTCTACCTCACAGCTAGTCGCCCGGACATATCCTTTAGTGTTGGGATCTGCGCGAGATATCAGCCAGCACCAAAGGAGGATCACCTGAAAGCGGTGAAACGGATCATCCGGTACGTCAAAGGAACAGTAAACTTCGGAATTTGGTATCCTATGGGAACAAGTCTTGACATTATAGGATATTCAGATGCCGATTGGGCAGGATCAGTGGATGACCGGAAAAGTACGAGTGGTGCATGTTTTTATCTTGGCCATTGCCTTGTTGCATGGCATAGTAAAAAGCAAAACTGCATTGCACTCTCGACTGCCGAAGCGGAATATATCTCAGCGGGTAGTTGTTCAACTCAACTCATTTGGATGAAAAGCGTGTTGAGCGACTTCCGGATTTCAGCAACTTCGGTAACTGTTTTATGTGACAACACTAGTGCTGTAAACATTTCAAAAAACCCAGTGTTGCACTCAAGAACAAAACACATTGAACTTAGATATCATTTGTAGGTTTTTGGATCCCCAAGGATCTAAATAGGTACTATCAAACAACTAGAGGGGGGGGTGAATAGGTGTAATACTTATAAAACCAATCTCAGCGCAAAATAAAAACCAATGCGGAAATAAAAAATAGCACACCGAGATATACGTGGAAACTCCAATCCAGGAGAAAAACCACGGGACCAACACGCAATAACAATCCACTAAGAATAGAAGAATAACAAGGTGATTACCGACTCCACGGACTCAAACCCCTCCTTCAACTTCTTCGGACCTTGCGCTCACCGATTGCACGTCCACTGCACACGTTCGAATCCACGAACGCCACTCGAATCCACGAGCACACGTTTTGAATCCACGAGACGCCTTCAACACATCAAATCCACGATGCTACGTCGAATCCACGACGCAAACGGCCGATATAGAATATAGGCTTCGATGGTGATCCTTTGCTTAGATTATCATTGAGGAACCGTAGAAGAAATCTCTAAGCAAAGATTAGATCAATTCGACAAAAGATATGTTCTTGAAAGAACCGTCGAATTGGCCTAAAAGAAGCTATAAAGAAGAACGATAAAAACCTAGCCTCTAGGGTTGCTCTCAAGTGTTTAATTAATTAATCGGTAGTTCTTGAGAAACCCTAAGTGTCTATTTATAGTTTAGAAACCTTTGGAAAGAGATAAGCATCAAAAACTGACTTAACAGAAATTTTCCCGCACGACGATCCGAATCGGATTTACAGCGATCCTGACTGTCGTCTTTTTTTCAGCAATTCCTGAAAAAACAAGGTTCGGGATCCGGATCGGAATTCTGATCCGGATCGGAATTCTGATCCAGATCAGTTCAGGATCAGAAATTCTGAAACATCCAATTTGTCCAGTTTTTGATTTTTAAGCAATGAAAACTTATCCAAGTGTTTCTAAACCACTCAAATGTATTCGGATCACCAAAATTATTTAGTTAAACGTACCTGATCAATCCGAATCCATTTTCCTTAAGATTGATGTAATTGACCCACAATTCTTCTACTTCAATCTTCAAGACTCAAAACACTGAGTGTCAACTTGAGCTCTTGTTGAATCTTCTCTAAGTCTTCGATTGCTGATTGACAATTTGATCACTTCAAGACTCCGACTCAACTCAACAACTCAACTACTCAACTCACGAAATATGCCAACACAAAAAGCCGTAACAATCTCCCCCTTTGGCAATTTCGTGACAAAACCCAAAAATACATAAAACGCTCAAGACACTCATCTTAAACCAAAAAAATCGAAACTCAATGTCATCACCAAAACATTGACTTTCTTTGCGTGAAAGATCCAATAAACAAAAATTACATTTGAACCAGTCTTAGAACAAACTCTATGACTTAGGACTTGGAGTCTTAAAGTGATGTAATTCCTGCAAAACAAAACTCCAAACAAAATCAAACGTTAGTCGTTAGAAATTAAATGTAAATCCTACATTTGATTCGTCCTTTTGGTTCTTTTTGTTTTTCGGCTCCTTTTTCATCATCGCCTCCTATCTCGATGATCTCATCTCCGTCTCCCCCTATCTCGATGATCTCTTCTCCCCCATTTCTCTTCTCCCCCTTTTTGTCACAAATTATCAAACAGTGAACATACTAGACAAAAGGAAATCACTAACAGCATTAGTTCATAGAGAAAGAGAGATAAAAGCTCAGTTCCGGTATATAACAAAAACACAGATTGTGTACCGGTACTCGAAAGCAAAAATCAAATAATTTCTTGAAAACAAATCCAGATTTTGAAATATTTGAATTACCGATTTGTATTCAATCAAGAAAACAATTTAAGTGCATGAAAATAATATGAGATCACATAGATGTCATTCAATCCAATTAATTTTATAAAAATTAAAAAGATTTAGTCCGAAATCATGAAAAACAAAGATAAAACATTATAAACCGTTTTTCATATTATATACGTCAAACACAAGTCATCAAAAATAATCTTGAGATCCAAAGTCTATCAAGATGTAACGGATTTACAAAGATGACTTACAGAGATTTCCAAATGACATCAATTTTGAATTTTACCCTTTTAGATTGAGATATGCATTAAAATACCTAAGGGTGGCTCTTTGAGCATCTTTCAACTATCCCACCTTATACCAACCAGGAGATTGTTCAAAATATAAGAACTTTGAATATGATCTCCAAATGCTTCATCTAAAGATTTTTCCAAAAAAAATATTTTTCAAGCATCCAAAACATGTGGTAGCTTCACACACAAACCGGACGACCGGGGTGGCAGCTCTTTCCAACATGTGGTGGTAGTTTTCACACTCCTTTCGGATGTAACTCTTTCCACATCTTTTGCAATTCATTTCATTACCCTTGTACGAAAATACAATCTCTTATGTGAAAGAATTAAATCCCAAATTTTAGTCAATCGGTTGTCTCATGTTTATCACAAAGAACTCACACAACCGAGATAGAATAATCATCTAAAGATCACACATGATTACCAAAATTTGATGAATATAATTATCAAAAACTCTTATAATGAAGTATCTTCAAGAATTATGATTATGAAGTAAAGTTGATAATTCATATAAAATTAAATTGGAGTGATTGAAAGTGAAAACCCTTTTTATTCAATGCACTTGTTCGTTAAAACCCTTTTGTTTAAAAACAAAATATAAAAACGAAGAGCATTGAAAACATGTAATGCAGAGATTCAGAAAAATATGAAAGGAAAACCAATCAAAGCATTACATACAGTCATAAGCTATTTAGAACTTAAGACAAGGAAAGATATCACCTTTCCGAATCCAAAATCGTCGGATTTTGGGTTGTCTTGATTCATTGTGGCCGGGAGATGATAGCTTTGACTGTTGGTCCACCTTAGGTCTTTGCCTCGCAATGATCCACTTGTATGATTGATGTTGTGGCTCGGACCTTTGTTGGGTTGAGTGAACTCCTTTAACTTGATGTGTCTTTTGATTCCGTTTAGTTTGCTCCGTAGATGAAGTTGCCGAAGAATTCTTCTTTCTCTTTTTCGGGCACGACTTCATCAAGTGTCCTTCAAGTCCACATTAGTGACAAGTTCTTCCTTTCAATTTAGTTGTGGAACTTGAAGCCTTCACAGTTTGGTTCTTTTTAAATCCCAAACCAACCTTGCTTGTTTGACCTAATCCGCACATACAATCTAGTTTCTTGGAAACGGTTGAAAGCCTTTGTATGTCGGATTTGAGTTCATGAACTTGCTTGGTCAATGCTTGGTTGGTGACATGAATCTCCTCAAACTGTTTTTCTAGAAAACCAATCTTGTCCATATATGATGTCACGCCCCGGGTGTAAACCAGAACCCGGGCCCGTCCACAGATCCGCCGTGCACACGGAATTTTCCGTGTACACGAAGCGCTGATAACCTGCTCAGATATAAAACAAGTAATAAAGGAGCATAAAACAGAGCTAAACTAAAACTAATACAACTCAGACAAATGCTGGAAATGAAAGTACAGTAAGCTCTCAAAAATATACAAGTGTCTCTCCCAGCTCACGAAATATATACAACCAGCTGGCCGCAGCCAGACCCAAAATAAAAGGAAAATACAACCGTCTGAGTGTACAGGGGATACATCAAAACTACAAAACTCCAACTCGGGGCAGCAGCTATCTAGTCAGCGATCCTCTTACCTCGATCCAGGGAAGAGGGTCCCGCGACTCCCGCAGAAGACTCTACAAAACAAAGGGGAAAAGAAAAGAGAAAACAGTGGGGGTGAGAACTACTATAAAAACAGTAGCCTCCCCTAGTGGGTAGACCTCAAACTCAGAAATACCCACTAGGACTACTAGAGGCGAAAATGAAATAAAGGTAGTATGCTAAAGGTAAGTCTACTGATGATAAAGCTACCCCTAGTATGCCTCTAAAATGCCTAGCTGTCAAAATCGCTAGAAGTATGCATCAGTATGTCAAAACCTGGCCAACCAAACCCAATCACTACACCAGTCAACACTGGTACTGCCTGCTGTACTGTCAACTCGAGAACCCAGTATCTGATCGGCACACGGCACGATCCTCAAAGTACCCAATCGACCGGCACACGGCTCGGCCCTAAGCCTACTCCGGAGTGGCACTCGAGGGGAGCGACCCACACGAGTAAAAATATGCAACCATAAGTATCTGATGTAGCAGGACTGGATCAAGACTCTAAACGAGTGGGTAAGACCATCCACTAAAGAAGCCCGATCCCTCACCTCCAATCTGATGCAATAATAATAATACTAGTAAGCCGGTCAACCGCCCACAGTCCGCGGTTGCCGCAACACCCAACCATCCATCCCCGACTGTCCCAACTCTGAACATCTGAACTACACAATCCTCTACAACTAGACTACAGGAGAATGAATAGAAAGCATGGTTTCTCCTAAGTCAATTCCAGCATGTATGTGTAGCAGAAAAAGGTGGCCTAACTAGATGACTATTGAAGCATGCAAAGTCCTTTACTTGATAAACCCCTTTCAATTATTCTAACATATGCAACATTAAATGTTTGGACCCTCCGATGTACACGTGGCATGATATACGATACATGATACAATTTAGATGCACAATTAACTAGCAAGTACCCCTTTTACAACATGCATTCTAACCACATGCCCAAACCTTTCCTTAACACACAATATGATATGGCTATAGCATTCTTTCCAACTAATTAAATTGCATATCCAAACATGGAAACACCACTTACTAACTTGTAGCCTGCTAACAATGCAAGTATTAGCAAAGGAACCTTAATCTCATGCAAGCATGCTAGATACATTCATATTTAATAACACATAATCGTGGCATTCTAATAGGCCTAGTGACATTCACAAGTAGGAGGTTCACAACATCACCCACCTCGAGCGCTATTCCAAAATTCCCAAAGGCGAAGTCCAAGATCAGTCCAACACACCACCAATCTGTACAAAATACCCCAAAGGAAAAATACATAAGCTAAACATCCACACTTTCCAGAATCTGTCCCCCAAATCAGCAGTCCACAATTCACTAATTTTTACCTGCGAATAACGCCCAGAAAAATACAAGAAAAATACTATCGCGATCCTTGCGACGAGCCCGTCGAAACGAGTACCTGCACGCCCAATTTGGAGTTTCCTACGCTGAGATAAAAATCCGACAAGGGGTACACCCCAAATCCAAACTGCACTAAATTCCTGTAACAAGGAACCACAGAGAAAGGAGATTCTCACCCTCGAGTAAAATTCAGAAAATCCTGAGAAAAATCCAGGAGACTCCTTGCGAAGCGTAGATGAAAATTTCCTTTTGAATCGCCTCGTTCCGACGCCTGAGCGAAAAGATATGGCAAGAACACTGCGGTGCTGTCCCAAAAGTCCGCGAAGAAAAAGGGTCAAATGGATGCTAAGAAAACTCCAAGATCAGCACTGAAATCGAGGAACCATAAAACACAGGAGTTGAAGCCCTACCTGTCGTGAGTCCAACGGCGCAAGAATCGGCGAATTCCGAGGTCGGGGTGGGTCGGAGGAGTCCAAACACTGAGAAGGGGCGAAGAGGATCGCCGGAGAACAAGCGTCGCGCCGCGCCGTAAAATGGTGAACCTTCGGATGCGTGCCTCCAAAAATCTTCAAACTTCTCCAAAGGGTAGTGCACTGAGGGAGGAAAAACTCTTGTGAAGGGAGCTCAGCGGAAAGGAGGCCCAAAAAGCCAAAAGAACAAACAAGGAGGGCTATTTATAGGCCCAGCCCAATAACACAAAAATCCGGATTTCCGGGCGCATGTTTCGGGCGCACTGCGCCCGGAAACCGGTTGCATGCATTCTGTCCAACGCGCCCGAAATCCTCAGGTGCTGCCACGTCGCCCCACAACAGGGGACAGCCGTGCAGTGCGACCGCCGCGCGCCACGCGTCCCCCCGCGGTCAGCGGGGGTAGGTACGGCCCGCCTATCGCGTGCCGACACGCGTCGCACTCGAGTGCGGCCGACAGCCCACCTGGCGCTACAGTGCGCTAGCGCGCCGTCCCGAGGCGCCCCTCTGCGCACTCCGGGGACCGAGACCACGTGAGCCAGCGAATCCCACGCCGCCACGTGTCATACGCCCGGTCCACCGCAACCCCGCAGGTTCGCTGAGCCGTGCCGCGTGCGCCGACCTATCCGGGCACGCCACGCGTCCCGCGCCCGCGGTCCATGCACCGCCGCGCCACTGCGTGGACCCAGCCGCGTGAGCCGGCCAATAAAAGGCCGCCACGTGGCTCGGGCCGGTCCACGTGTCACCCCCATGCACCGAAAATCCCCCAAATCTTCCGGAAGCCCGCATTTGGTCATCCGGACTCCAAATTCAACAAGCAAATAGCCGTTTTCAAGCGTTTTTCCGCGCTGAATCCAAATCTAACCTCAGATTGGCCCAAAACCTTTTCTAAAATTCGGCAATTACAGCCGAAGGCCAATTCCGCTATCAAAGTCTCACAAGGTCCATCTGTCGCACCCCTTCGATGCACCATGGGCCAGACACCAACACTAGGTGTTCTACACAATGGATTCACCGGAAAGTTGCTTGGGAAAACCAGTACACTACATCCTCCCCTACAAGAAAAAGTTTCGTCCTCGAAACAAAAGTCATACCTCAGGTAGGAGCCTCAAACAAGTGGGGGTGAGCATCCATCATCGCTGACTCCAACTCCCAGGTAGCCTCGCGCTCGTCATGACTGCTCCAGAGGATCTTCACATAAGGGATGGCTCGACTGCGCAACTCCCTAACCTCGCGGTCCAAGATCCTCAACGGCCGCTCAACATAGCTCAGGTCATCAGCAACCTCCAATGGGGTGAAATCGATGACATGGGACGGGTCATGAACATACCTCCTCAGCGTCGATACATGAAACACATTGTGAACACCTGAAAGCCTGGGAGGAAGCGCAAGCCTGTAGGCAACTGGCCCTAAGCGCTCCAACACCTTAAAAGGTCCAATATAACGAGGGCTCAGTTTCCCACGAATACCAAATCTCCGAATCCCCTTCGAAGGCGAGACTTTCAGAAAAACATGGTCACCCACCTGAAACTCTAAGTCTCGCCGTCGAGTATCAGCATAACTCCTCTGTCGACTCTGGGTGGTCTCTAGGTGTCGTCGTATCAATCTGACCTTTTCCTCTGCCTCTAACAGTAGATCAGGACCCAAAGTCTTCTTCTCACCCACGTCACTCCAATAAAGGGGGTGACCGACACTTGCGTCCATACAACGCTTCAAACGGAGCCATCTGAATGCTCGCTTGATAGCTGTTGTTGTACGCAAACTCAACTAATCCCAAGTGTCGGTACCATCCTCCTCCAAAGTCCAGAATGCATGCTCTCAACATATCCTCGAGGGTCTGAATAGTGCGCTCTGACTGCCCATCGGTCTGTGGGTGGAATGCTGTACTAAATCGGAGCTGCGTCCCCAAGGCTGTCTGTAAACTCCTCCAGAAATGCGAGACAAACCTCGGGTCTCTATCTGATACGATGGAAACGGGTACACCGTGCAATCTAACCACCTCAGCCAAGTACACCTGCGCCAGTCGCTCCATCGGCCAAGTCATCTGAACCGGTAAAAAGTGAGCGGATTTGGTAAGCCTGTCCACGACTACCCAGATAGCATCGGCTCCCGTCTGTGCTCTCGGCAACCCAGTGACAAAATCCATCGTAACATGTTCCCATTTCCATTCAGGGATTGGGAGACTCTGCAACTTGCCAGCAGGTACACGATACTCAGCCTTTACTTGCTGACAAGTTAAACAGTGCGCTACAAATCTCCCAATGTCTCTTTTCATCCCATTCCACCAAAACTGGGCCTTCAGATCCCTATACATCTTAGTCCCACCAGGGTGGATGGTATAAGGTGTATAGTGGGCCTCCCTCAAGATCTGCTCTCGAATCTCTGCATCCATAGGCACGCAAGCTCGGTCCCTGTACCGGAGTACTCCCGCAGCATCAACTGAAAAGTCCCCTATCAAACCAGTCTGCATCTGCTCTCGAATCCTCACCAGGTGGGGGTCCTCACTCTGTCTCTCCCGAATCCTGTCCAACAGAGTGGGCTGCACGACTAGAGACATAAGTCTAGCAGAGACCCCAGGGGACACAACCTCGAGCTCTAACCGCCTCATCTGCTCAAGTAATGGCGCCTGATCGGTGATCCTCAAAGATAGACTCTGTACTGCTCTCCTGCTCAGGGCATCAGCAACCACGTTGGCCTTGCCAGGGTGGAATAAAATGTCTACATCATAATCGTTCAACAATTCCAACCATCTACGCTGCCTCAAGTTGAGCTCCTTCTGTGTGAACAGGTATTTCAAGCTCTTGTGGTCGGTGTAAATCTCGCAGTGTTCCCCATACAGGTAGTGGCGCCACAACTTTAGTGCAAAAATCACTGCAGCTAGCTCCAAATCATGGGTAGGGTAATTCTTTTCATAATCCTTCAGTTGCCGAGAGGCGTAAGCGATTACCCTACCATCCTGCATCAGCACGCAACCAAGTCCACTGTGCGATGCATCACTATAAAATCACGTATCCTTTCCCCATAACAGGAGGGAAAGGATAGGAGCCGACATCAACCTGATCTTTAATTCCTCAAAGCTCCTCTGGCAGTCCTCACTCCAAATAAACTTAATCCCTTTTCGCGTCAAACGAGTGAGGGGGTGTGGAAAGTTTCGCAAAACCTTCCACAAACCGACGGTAATATCCCGCTAAGCCCATAAAACTGCGGACTTCGGATACCGTCGTCGGTCGGGGCCAATCCCGGACTGCCTCGATCTTTGCCGGGTCTACTGCCACTCCAGCGGCTGAAATCACGTGGCCCAAAAAGACAACCTCCCGAAGCCAGAAATCACACTTAGATAACTTGGCATACAACTTTCTCTCTCTCAGAAGTTGTAGCACAATCCTCAGATGCTCCTCGTGCTCCACATCGCTTCGGGAATAAAACTAGGATGTCATCAATAAAGACAACTACGAACCGATCCAGATATGGTCGAAAAATCCGGTTCATTAAATCCATAAAAGCAGCAGGGGCATTTGTCAATCCAAAAGGCATGACGGTGAACTCATAATGCCCGTACCGCGTTCTGAATGCCGTCTTCGGGATGTCCTCGGCCTTCACCTTCAATTGGTGGTAACCAGACTGTAAATCAATCTGGAGAAGACACAAGACCCTTGCAGCTGGTCGAATAAGTCATCAATTGCGCGGCAAAGGGTACTTGTTCTTGATGGTCACTTTATTCAGCTCCCGGTAATCCACACACAGTCGAAGTGAACCATCCTTCTTCTTCACAAATAGCACCGGCGCTCCCCAAGGTGATACACCTCGGCCTCACAAAACCCTTGTCCATTAAATCCTGGAGTTGCGCCTTTAACTCCCGCAGCTCGGCCGGTGGCCATTCGGTAAGGAGCCTTAGAGATTGGCGCAGTTCCTGGAACTACGTCAATAAAAAACTCAACCTCCCTATCCGGCGGCATATGAACTAGCTCCGGAGGAAAAACATCCGGGTACTCATGGACAATAGGGATATCCGTGAGTCCCGGTGCCGCCGTAGGCTCCTTAACCACCGATGCCAAAAAGGCCACGCATCCACTGCGCATCATCTGCCTCGCACGAGAGGTCGAAACCACAGAGGCAAAGAAAGCACTCTGGCACCCCCCTGTAAACGAACACCTCCTGGCCTGGCTCGCTAAAAGTAACAGTCCTCGCGGCGCAATCAATCGTCGCGAAATAGCGAGCCAGCCAATCCATCCCCAGTACAATGTCATAATCTTGCAGCTCACTAAGGACCATAAGGTCCGCTGGCAAGATCCAGGACTCAATCTGAACAGGGCAGACCAACAACACTCCTCTACATGCAATGTATGATCAGGAATCTGTACCTCTACTGCATGTGCAACCGACCTAACACTAGTCCATGAGATGATGCAAATACTCTACTGATAAAAGAATGTGATGCACCGGTAACAAATAAAGTGCGAGCTCTAGTACCAAGAAGTAAAGTGATACCTGCCACCACGTGGTCGGCTGCCGTGGAGTCCCCTACCTGGGCGGCGTAGACTCGCCCGCTCTGAGCTGGTGGTCGGTAATCTGCAGGGTGGGAGGAAGGAGCCCTGCTCGCTGGAGCATAAGGCCGCTGCTGGGGCACTGAAGGGGCTGATGCCGAGGAAGGAGCTGTCGACGCTGCAAAAAGGGCAAGTGGCTCGCATGTGACCAGACTGTCCACAGATATACAGCGTCCCCACCGCTGATCACAAAGTGCTAGGAAAGTGCGGCCCACCACAGAAGAACACATCTCTCAGACGACTGGGACTGTCGGGACTGCTGCTGTGGTCTCCGAGACTGCTGCTGCTGCTGCAGGCTGTGGCTGTCGCTGTGACCCCTGCTGTCGCGACTGCGACCTCTGCTGCTGCGAATGCTGCTGCTGTCGCTGGGACTGCTGCTGCTGCTGCTGCTGTGGGGGTCTCTGGGATCCACCAGACCCTCGCCGCTCCCGAACGCCCACGGCCCGTAAACTGCGGCGGTGGTGGTCGGGGCGGCCTCCATGAACTGGCCTGTCCCCCCCTCGTCTGGCATTGGCCGCTTCCTCTCAGAACTCTGAGCGGCCAAGCCCCCACGTCTAGCGACGACGTGATCTCCCCTCTCGACCCACTGTGCATGATCCACTGCCTCTGATAAAGTCCTGAAGCCTCTGGGCGTGTACCAAGGTATAGATCTCGGGGCGCAAACCTGTCTCAAACAGCTCCACCTGGTGCAGCCCATCCCTGGCAACATAGGGTACGCAGTTGAGCAACTGCGTAAACTCCTGATAATAATCCCATAACGTCCTGTCCCCCTGCTGGAGATTCTTCAAATCATCCTCAAGTTTTTTCTTCACGCTCGTGGAGAAATAAGTGTCAAGGATCAACCGTCTAAACTCCGACCAGGGTAGCTGTCGGTGATCTGAAACTCTAAGGGCTCGACCCGACGCCACCAAGCATCTGCATCCCCCTCTAGGCATGTACAAGCCATATGCACTCTGAACCTGTGGTCAATGAAGAAGTCCTCTGAACACTTCTCCATTGCTGCCAGCCATGATCCTATCTCCGATGGGTGAGTGCTCCTCCCAGAGGAACCTAGGTGGTCCTCGCTTACAGAACTTGGCGAGGTTTGTCAGCAAACTCCTCCTCCTGCGCCGGGGTCAACGGCCTGAACACTCCCTGAGGCCCCACTGCTCGACGACGGTGCCGTAGGGACTAAATGGAATAGCCGGCGGTACAACTGGTGGTACAGGGGCCTCTACAGTAGTAGGGGGAGGGGCCCCAACCTGCGTAAGCAACCCGCATCGAACCTCTGCTCCTGTCGACGGTGGCTCTCCCGCCAACTGGGCCACCATGGCCCTCAGCTCACTCAACTCAGAAGGCCCAGACTGCTCCGGCTCCTCCGGGGGGCGTAGGAGTACCCCGAGATAGGAATCTGCCGCCTATGAGGCATCCTGTCACACAAAATCCACGGGCAGTAAACAAACCACTCTCGACCCAATCAAGCGAAAGTCATGGACATTCCCCTATTTCTGTAACCTTATGTTGTCTGCAGCCAACATAATAGTCCCCCCAGAATTGGGCTATGTCAATCCCTCTCCACTCACAGGAAGAGTTAACAACCAATTACCGACTTTCGCACAATATCACGTCACTCACGCTCTGCCTTCCTAGGGTCTGCCAAAAGCCTAGGGTTTCCTAAGTCCCAACTGACCTATCCCTAAGCTCTGATACCAACTTAATCTGTCACCCCCGGGTGTAAACCAGAACCCGGGCCCGTCCACAGATCCGCCGTGCACACGGAATTTTCCGTGTACACGAAGCGCTGATAACCTGCTCAGATATAAAACAAGTAATAAAGGAGCATAAAACAGAGCTAAACTAAAACTAATACAACTCAGACAAATGCTGGAAATGAAAGTACAGTAAGCTCTCAAAAATATACAAGTGTCCTCTCCCAGCTCACGAAATATATACAACCAGCTGGCCGCAGCCAGACCCAAAATAAAAGGAAAATACAACCGTCTGAGTGTACAGGGGATACATCAAAACTACAAAACTCCAACTCGGGGCAGCAGCTATCTAGTCAGGCGATCCTCTTACCTCGATCCAGGGAGAGGGTCCCGCGACTCCCGCAGAAGACTCTACAAAAACCAAAGGGAAAAGAAAAGAGAAAACAGTGGGGGTGAGAACTACTATAAAAACAGTAGCCTCCCCTAGTGGGTAGACCTCAAACTCAAATACCCACTAGGACTACTAGAGGCGAAAATGAAATAAAGGTAGTATGCTAAAGGTAAGTCTACTGATGATAAGCTACCCTAAGTATGCCTCTAAAATGCCTAGCTGTCAAAATCGCTAGAGTATGCATCAGTATGTCAAAACCTGGCCAACCAAACCCCAATCACTACACCAGTCAACACTGGTACTGCCTGCTGTACTGTCCAACTCGAGAACCCAGTATCTGATCGGCACAGCGGCACGATCCTCAAAGTACCCAATCGACCGGCACACGGCTCGGCCTAAGCCTACTCCGGAGTGGCACTCGAGGGAGCGCACCCACACGAGTAAAAATTGTAACCATAAGGATCTGATGTAGCAGGACTGGATCAAGACTCTAAACGAGTGGGTAAGACCATCCACTAAAGAAGCCCGATCCCTCACCTCCAATCTGATGCAATAATAATAATACTAGTAAGCCGGTCAACCGCCCACAGTCCGCGGTTGCCGCAACACCCAACCATCCATCCCCGACTGTCCCAACTCTGAACATCTGAACTACACAATCCTCTACAACTAGACTACAGGAGAATGAATAGAAAGCATGGTTTCTCCTAAGTCAATTCCAGCATGTATGTGTAGCAGAAAAAGGTGGCCTAGCTAGATGACCATTGAAGCATGCAAAGTCCTTTACTTGATAAACCCCTTTCAATTATTCTAACATATGCAACATTAAATGTTTGGACCCTCCGATGTACACGTGGCATGATATACGATACATGATACAATTTAGATGCACAATTAACTAGCAAGTACCCCTTTTACAACATGCATTCTAACCACATGCCCAAACCTTTCCTTAACACACAATATGATATGGCTATAGCATTCTTTCCAACTAATTAAATTGCATATCCAAACATGGAAACACCACTTACTAACTTGTAGCCTGCTAACAATGCAAGTATTAGCAAAGGAACCTTAATCTCATGCAAGCATGCTAGATACATTCATATTTAATAACCACATAATCGTGGCATTCTAATAGGCCTAGTGACATTCACAAGTAGGAGGTTCACAACATCACCCACCTCGAGCGCTATTCCAAAATCCCAAAGGCGAAGTCCAAGATCAGTCCAACACACCACCAATCTGTACAAAATACCCCAAAGGAAAAATACATAAGCTAAACATCCACACTTTCCAGAATCTGTCCCCAAATCAGCAGTCCACAATTCACTAATTTTTACCTGCGAATAATGCCAGAAAAATCCAAGAAAAATACTATCGCGATCCTTGCGACGAGCCCGTCGAAACGAGTACCTGCACGCCCAATTTGGAGTTTCCTATGCTGAGATAAAAATCCGACAAGGGGTACACCCAAATCCAAACTGCACTAAATTCCTGTAACAAGGAACCACAGAGAAGGAGATTCTCACCCTCGAGTAAATTCAGAAAATCTGAGAAAAATCCAGGAGACTCCTTGCGAAGCGTAGATGAAAATTGCCTTTTGAATCGCCTCGTTCCGACGCCTGAGCGAAAGATATGGCAAGAACACCGCGGTGCTGTCCCAAAAGTCCGCGAAGAAAAAGGGTCAAATGGTGCTAAGAAAACTCCAAGATCAGCACGGAAATCGAGGAACCATAAAACACAGGAGTTGAAGCCCTACCTGTCGTGAGTCCAACGGCGCAAGAATCGGCGAATTCCGAGGTCGGGGTGGGTCGGAGGAGTCCAAACACTGAGAAGGGCGAAGAGGATCGCCGGAGAACAAGCGTCGCGCCCGCCGTAAAATGGTGAACCTCGGGATGCGTGCCTCCAAAAAATCTTCAAACTTCTCCAATGGGTAGTGCACTGGGGAGGAAAACTCTTT